>CM076681.1:50020130-50060130 GCA_038501925.1 Xenopus petersii | reverse complement strand
AAAAAAAGTCGCAAATAATAAAACGATTTCTCATCACCGTGAGACTAGAGCTAATAGGATTGGGAAGGGCGTCTGCAAACTTTTCTGCAAAGTTCCTACTAAAATTTTCAATGCTTGTCTCTTTTTTCTTCTTCTTTCTGATGTTCTATACAAGTTCCCTTTCCCCCTCCCCAGCTTTTTTGTTTTCTTCTGTACAAAAATAGTCCAAAAACGAGTCCACAACAGTGAGGTGTAACCTGTGGCCTTCCTGCTGTTGCTGAACTATAACTCTCAGCAACTCTGGAGCTGTAGTGCAGAAACAAGTGGAGAGTCACAGTTTGTCCCTCCTGTAGCCCAGACTTTGGATATAAAAGTTCCTTCAGTATTTTACATGTGCGACAGAGGCAGCGTGCCATTGATCCCTGTGCCCGCTACTGAGGCACTCTGATAGTGTTGCGACATGTGCAGTCTGCTTTGCGCTGCGGACTCTGGCACTTCTGCCCCAGGTAGGTACATACTGATCATGTCCCGGAGGTCCCCTGCCTGGCACGGAGCCCGCGAATGAGAAGAAGAGGTGACTACAGGTGGACTGGAGCTGGATTCCGACTTGACTACCGAGCCCATGGATCCCAGAGACATGCCCGGGGGCCCTTGCTGGGAGTAGGACATGCTGTAGGTAGGCGAGCCGTTCATGTAAGTCTGCGAGCTGCTCATGGAGTTATATTGCAGGGCACTGACATCATAGCGGTGCATGGGCTGCATCTGGGGCGCGTTGTGCGCGTTGAGGCCCGGGTGTTGGGGGTATCCGAGCTGCTCTTGCATCATGCCATACCCCCCGTTGGTCCAGCCGTTCATGTGGGCATAAGTGTCCATCCTCTGGTTGACCCCGGCCCCCAGGCTGCCCCCGACCCCAGAAGTCATGGCGTTGGCCCCAGGAGCCAGCAAGCCCCCGGGCAGAGTGTACTTATCCTTCTTCATGAGGGTTTTGGTTTTCCTCCTGGGCCTGTATTTATAATCCGGATGCTCCTTCATGTGCAGAGCTCGCAGCCTCTTGGCCTCGTCGATGAAGGGTCTTTTCTCGGCCTCGGAGAGGAGCTTCCACTCAGCCCCCAGCCTCTTGCTGATCTCCGAGTTGTGCATCTTGGGGTTCTCCTGAGCCATCTTTCTCCTCTGGCCCCTGGACCATACCATGAAGGCGTTCATGGGTCTCTTCACTCGGTCCGGGCTGTTCTTATTCTGGTTGTTGGACGCAGAGTTGGAGTTGCCCCCCGAAGGCTGCTGGGGGGCGGGGGGCTTGAGCTCGGTCTCCATCATGCTGTACATGGAGGCGGCGTGTGGGGAGCAAAGGCTGGCAGAGCGGAATCAGGGGGCACTGCTGCTGGTACACTTTCCCAAACTCTCCTCACTCTCTCTCTGAGCCAACTGCTCTCCCTCCCTGCGCGTCTGACAAGTCCTGCTACTTTTTGGAAACAAGTTAATAGACAACCGTCCATGTGATGTGGGCTGTCAGCGAATAAATGGAATCCCGACGGCCAATCACAGAGCGGTTACCTCTCCACTCAGGGCTGCCCCGCCAGTGAGGTTTAGCATTGAGTGGGGGCGTGGCTAGCAAGGGGGCGGCACCCAGAAACCAACAGCAACAGCGGCTGCAGCACTTCCCTCCCATCTCGCAGCAGCAACAGGTCACACAAGCCTATGGGAGGAAGTGCGGGAGAACTGGGCCATTTCACTTAGAGCTCCGAGCTGTCCCTCTCCAGAGAGCCGGCCATTTGGCTCTGTGCCCTGATGCCCCTTTCAGTGCCAGGAAACAACTACTTAGAACTACTATTTCTTTCTCTTAGAAGGAATCTGCGTTCTTTCCCTCCTCTCCATCTGTTTATGAACTACAGCTCGCAGCAAGCCCAATAGCACAGCTCTCTCTCTCTGGGGATGCTGAGAGATGGGGTTCAACAACAGCTGACAAGGGGGGAGAATAATTCTGCTATGTAATTGCGTTATAAGGGGGGCTTGGCCCTATATTTTCACATGTCTCTTGGATCTACCCTTCCCAATCTCACTCATTGCCCCAGCCCCCACTGCATAGCTCTCTATAAAAACACACACAAAACTTTCCATAGCAACCTAATCACCCCCAATTCAACCCCCTCCAAACGGTTTAAACATGAACGTATCCAAGTCGCACATTTCCGAGTCACAATATTCCTGCTGTAAATTCTTAAAAAGGAAAAAGCAACTTCTGATAAAAAAAAACCCCTCTCAATGCCCCATAAAGAATATATAGTGCGCAAATTAAATGGCAAAAAAACTGTACCTATAGGTAGTCTATACATTATTAAAATTGACAGAGGCCTGCCTTTATTATTATGCCATTATTATTATGTCTTTATTATTATTATTATGCCTTTAGAGCAGAGGGAATAGGTAGCGCACAGGAGTAGTGTTTGAAGCTGCCATACTGTCACTGACTAAAGATTCCAGAGGGGACATGTGAATAGCACAAGGAATGGCAACAGGGCCCATACAAATCGGCGGTTTTGTCTCCCTTGTTATAGGTAGTACACAGCGCAGAACAAAGGCTCAACTAACTTTCCCTATTCTTTTGGCTTTCTCCTTGTAGCTCCACACACTTCTCTTCCCTCCTCTCCCTCGCACTCTCTGTCTCTAACTCCCTCTTTCTCTCTGTCTCTAACTCCCTCTGTCTCACTTTCTCACTCTCTGTCTCCCTCTGTCTCTCTTCCTCACTCTGTCTCTCTCTTTTTCTCCCTCTCTGTCACTCATTCTCTCATTCTCTCCCTCCCTCACTATGTCCATCAATCCCCCTGTCTCTCCATCACGCTCTCTATCAGTATCTCTGTCTCTCACTCCCTCTGCCTCTCTTCCTCGCTCTCTCTGTCTCTCACTTCTTCTGTCTCTCTTCCTCGCTCTCTCTCTGTCTTTCACTCCCTATGTCTCTCTTCGAAGCTCTCACTCACTCTCACTTACTCTCTCTTCGACACTCTCTCTGCCTCTTTCTCTTTTTGCCTCTCTCATTCTCTCTGTCTCTCACTCTGTCTCTAACTCCCTCTGTCTCTCTCCCTCTCTCTGTCTCCCACTCTCTTTGCCTCTCTCCCGCACTGCATCTGTCTCTTTCCCTCACTCTGTCTCTAACTCCCTCTGTCTGTCTCTCTCTCTCTCTCTATCTGCAAATAAGTCATAAATCACAGGTGAACCCCCCCCCCCCCAAAAATAAAAGTGAAATTAAAAGTAGCCCCGGGCACCTGTTTAGAAGTTTAAAACTTAAAGTACAAATATGTGTTTATAATTAGATAGCTTGACAGATACTGTAGATAATGAGATAAACGTGTTCGTGTTGGTGAAAGCAGTTGAGCTGTACATACTCTATATAATTTCTATAGCATTTCTCTATGCAACGGACAGAGTTTCCTGCACCATTCTGGGATGATGCGAAGTCTGAACACCAAGTTGCAGATTTCTTATCTTTCTCCAATTGATATTAAAGTGGCAATTCGCTGAATTAAAGACTAGCAGGTTCTTACAAACGACCTCTAAGAACTAACGATGTAAGAGCGCCGACTAGCGCCTGGCTTTGGCATAAGCAACATGTATTATTTCCGCAAATCTACAGTTTTTACTAAACACAGGAACAGTCAAAACGGGCTCTCTCGGTATAATTAGATTTGCTCTGTTTTGAGCAGGGTAAAGAATACATTATTTTTAAAGCCGAGACTTAAAATGAGACACGCTGCTGAAGAAGCACTGGCACACAGGAACATACATCTTTACGCGGCTCTTTGAATAAAATGACTTCAATCAAATAAGTAACGAGTCACGACTAATAAACACGTTGATAACACAAATAGAAACAATAACTGATAGAATACGATCCATGTGCTATAATGACTCCAATGTTATTTTTTTTAAGCACCCGGGCAATAATATTTACTGACAGGGAGCTTGTTGTTATTAGGAATGATCATCAATATATCGTGTGTTATAGGATAAACCTGTCCCTGTTTCTGCTACAAATTGAGAATAAACAACGTGATTACGGATAAATATAATAGGAATAAGTAATCATTTGCTGGAGATAACTGGTATAACCGATGCACACATTTATTCTTGCTCTTATTTTATTCGTTTTGCTAAATTGGCGAATAATACAAAGATTATTCAGAGACAATTTGATTACCTGCTTTCTATGGTATTTTACAGGCAGGGCCCTTGAATCGTTCGTTTCACTCTGCTCTTTTGCCCTAGTTTATTGCTCCCCTCTTTTACAATTTGATTTTTGTTTGTCTAAAAAGGAAAACAGATGTCTTGGCATCGCTATCGCTGTAGATTACGAATACATCGCAAGAATTGTGTTTTTGCAGTATATATATATATTTTATAGATAGATATTAATACATATATACACACACAACTGACAGTTGTACAAGTGGGAGACACCTGCGATGGGGGTTTAGTGCATTAGCAGGAAAGAGTTAATGCTTAGCGACGGGGGGGGCACAAAAGCCAAGGCATTTTTGCCCCGAGAAACCAAGTTGCAGTAATTAGGGGAGAGTTAGCCAAGCATCTTGCTATTATATTGCTTCTCCCCAATCTGCATTGGAGGGAGTTCCCCCGCACTCCTAATCTTCTTATGGAAATGAAGAACTGCAGGGGGGCAGCCGGAGCTACTGGGACAATGTTCTTGTTAACAGGAATTTCTCAGCATTGCTAATTAGTGCGCAGTGACTGCCACCAGTATTGGGGTGAGATCTGTTTAACCGCTCTCACAGGCTCACTAAACATTGTCCCTACAAGGCTGAAAAAGGGGCCGCCTAGGGCCAAAAATGAGTTGCAGTCTTGGTAGCCCAGATCCCAAGGAAAGCGGAACCTTGACAAGCCAAAAGTTTTCCTTTCGGTGCCCAGTGAATGTCCCACCCAACCAATGCAGCTATTTACTAGCAAATGCCTTGAGGGGGGGGGGGTGTATACACTATACACCTGCTAACACTCATTAGCACTCACTTACCTACCCTCACTCAATACTGGCTGCTCTGTGGGGATTCCAATGGATATATATATATATATATATATATATATATATATATATATATATATATATATATATATATATATATATATATATATATATATATATATATATATATATATCATTTAAATGTGCTGCCAGTTTATATATCTCTAATAAAATAAATCTCTATAAGTGTTTAACTGTACGTTATTTGTATATATGTATCTATAAATAAACACACACAATATATATATACACATTTCCCTGACGAAGGTTCAAGTATAGAACCAAAACGTCGGAAGTAACAAACCAGCTTTAGTTTATTTTTTTGACTTTTTTGTTTATTTCCCTCGGTGTGCCGCCACTACTGGATCTCTCTCTCTCTCTCTCTCTCTATATATATACACACACACACTTGGGCCTTTCTTCTAACAGAATGTAGAGTTGTCGGTTTCGGCGCTTGTATAGTTAAAGAATTTGAATGCAGATAGAAGTGCATAAGGTAGAGCTCCATTTCAGGCAGCAAAGGGTTAATGTGCCTGTAGTTACAATGAATATCTGGTTTCCTATTGTAGTTATCCAGGTACAGCGAACTCTAACTAATGCAAGGGAATTAGCAACAAAATCCAGATTTGCATTTTATTAATTCGCATTAAAAGAAGTCCAGTTATTCTCCGTTCCCATCTGGCCTACTTGTTGCTTAGAGTTCAGTGCAGGTAGTTACTCTTATCTCTGCCAGGGGGATCATTTCTAAGCAACAAGAGGTCAGGTGCAACTGGGCACTCAGTCCTGAATCTGTATTTGCCAAACCTGCTCATTCTTCCGAGATCCTAAATTTGTGTGTGTGTGTGTGTATGTATGTGTATATATATATATATATATATATATATATATATATATATATATATATACTCCTGTAAACAAGAACATATTTGCAGGAGTAGAGTAGTACAGTAGGGCAGTCATAACTGTACAGCCTACAGCAGCCCGTGTCCGCGTTTTTGCTAAATAAAGTGTATCTTTCTCTAGCATAGTTATTTAGTGCAGCAATTAGCCCTAAATGTATATATTGAATCCAGCGCTGTGGCATCATCCATAGACAAACAACACTATCGGATGCTTTCAAGATAGAATGGCAACGTTAGATAAATGCAGGGCACCATTGTATCAATGAAAAGGAAAGCGACATTGTTGCTGATCATGATCACACGAGCACTTCTTCACATCACACTGTACAGCGTTGGACATTAGCGTTTCATGTGCAGCTCTCCTCTTGTCTCGCTAACACCGTAACCCTTTTGTTGCCAGATAAAGCAGCAGGACCCTCTGGTGGCAAGAAACAAATAGGCATCATGCCAAGTTATCTTTTACCTATTTAAATGTCATTTGAAAAAAAAATTGAATTTTTTAACGACGTGTTGAAATGAAATAAACGAGAACAAGCGCCCTTTTTTTGTATCTTTCAATCATCTTAACACTTCACGACCTTTCTCTCATTTGCCATTTAGAATATTCTACAGTCTGCTGCTTTCCGCCTGTGCCGCAATTCAAAAGTTCTCCACTGGGTACTGAAGAATCCACAGCAGTGGGACTGGCGCTGTGCAACTCACACTACGTCCAACGGGGGGGGGGGGGCTCGATACAACGTGCTCTGCAAATGCCTCACATCTAAACACAACCTCAATCAGCAGCCAGACATATATCTTATAATCAGAGCGGGTTCTGCTACAGATCTTTATCCTGCAACATGTGAAAAAAAAAAAAAAGATTAAAGCCTGAAGAGGGGGGTTTTAATACCAATTTGGCCAGCTTAAAGAAGGCAGAGCTGTTCAACTTTGATGTCTGATGAAATAAATGGAATTTAGAGCACGTGTAATAATCTAGCACTCCAATACAAATCTCCCCACAAGACGAGCAGAAATTCACTTGAATAAAAAATCGAATCTGTATTAAAAGGCTTATTAAATGGCCTGCACCCAACTAATCCTGACATTGACTGTAGATGTGGCCGCAGCCTTTCTTCCAGGTGGTTCTCTTCATTCTCTGTAGAAACTGATAGTTTCAGACTGTACGCATTTCACAGATTCCTATTAAACATATGGACAAGTAATGAATGTGACTTTAATGCTAGGGAAGAAAGTTTGAATGGTAGCTTCATCATAAATATGCTAGCTGCCCACCTCCCTCCCCAGAGTCCCCAAATACCTACTAATACCCTGCCTTCACCTGCACTTAAATTGTACTCCTTAATTACAGCAGTTGGGGATGTAAGAGCAAAAATGAAATTAGCAGTCATTACCATTCCCTTAACACTGCGGTGCTTCTGAACTGCGCTAAATTAGCTTTCCAGTCTTAACAAAGGCTCCATAGCAAGCGGTGGGCTGTAAATAAGACAGCGCGACCTGCCCTCAACACCTTCTCTCTTGTCAATCACAACTGGATCATTCAGCCAGAGATTAACCTCTATCTTCCATTTTTTGTAGAGAAAAAATATAGAAAACTAAGTTAACAATGAGAGGGATAGAGCGCTTGTTTAAATCGTGGTATAATTAATCATATGTCAAGAACCCCAACTTTAAGAATTTCACCCCAGAGCACCACAAAGCCGAATATAGGTACAGTAATTGAATTAATTTCCATCTGCATAACCCAACTAACAACAGTACCCAAAGACCTTTTCTAACGAGTGTTCATTAGAACTGCCAGTTTGTGTTTTCCATATATAAAAAAATACCCTAGGGCTGGTCCGAAACAGTTTAAAAGGGGGGAAAGGAAGTGAATGGAATGTAAACTGTGACTGCAGATAAAGAAGGTTAAAGGGATACTGTCGAGGGAAAACATGTTTTTTTCAAAACACATCAGTTAATAGTGCTGCTCCAGCAGAATTCTGCACTGAAATCCATTTCTCAAAAGAGCAAACAGATTTTTTTTATATTCAATTTTGAAATCTCTAGACATACTCTAAGTTTTCCTGCTGCCCCAGCCATGTGACTTGTGCCTGCACTTTAGGATGGAACTACTTTCTGGCAGGCTGTTATTTCACCTACTAAGGGCTATTCCACACGGAGATAGCGATGCGTTTGCGGTCGCGGCAGCAAAGCGCCGCGACAGTCGCCGCGACCGGCGCAGGCGACAGTTTTGTATGGGCGCCTATGTAAAAACGCCTGTGCTAACCACACGAGGCGATGCGCTTTTCAACAGTCGCCTGAAAATGCCTCGCCAGGCTTTTTCAGGCGACTGTTGAAAAGCGCATCGCCTCGTGTGGTTAGCACAGGCGTTTTTACATAGGCGCCCATACAAAACTGTCGCCTGCGCCGGTCGCGGCGCTTTGTCGCCGCGACCGCAAACGCGTCGCTATCTCCCCGTTTGGACTAGCCCTAAATGTAACTGAATCCGTCTCAGTGGGACTTGACTTTTACTATCGAGTGTTGTTCTTAGATCTACCAGGGAGCTGTTATCTCGTGTTAGGGAGCTGCTATTCCATTGTTCTTTTATTAGGCTGCTTGTGGGGGGGGGGTGATATCACTCCAACTTGCAGTAAAGCAGTAAAGAGTGACTGAAGTTTATCAGAGCACAAGTCATACGACTGGGGGCAGCTGGGAAACTGACAATATGTCTAGCCCCATGTCAGATTTCCAAATTAAATGTAAAAAAAGTCTGTTTGCTGTTTTGAAAGATGGATTTCAGTGCAGAATTCTGCTGGAGCAGCACTATTAACTGATGTGTTTTGAAAAAAATATGGTTTCCCATGACAGTATCCCTTTAAGAGTGAATGGGATCCTGGGCTCAGAAGCAGCAGCGGCTATTCCTTATCCACCCAGAGGGGGGCCAGCAGAGAGTACCCTATAATATCTGGGAGGCCACAGTTACATTTGTATTTCCAATGGCTTTTTCTGGAAACATCATCCACATCCATACATTGAATATACAATAAGACCTGTGAGACCTACACAGTTGATTTGAATGGTTTCTGCACCTTTAGAATACAACTGAATGGAACTCAACTCCCCTCAAAAAACAAAACAAACAAAACAAATTAAAAACAGTTAAGAAATTCTAATTCTATTTAAACTATCCAAAACAGAATATATTTCATCATATTAAAGGTATTAGTAAATAAACCTGCTAATGAAATGAGTATATGTCTGTCTGCTGCTCTTCAAGGGGTGGTTCACCTTTGAATTAACTTTTTCTATGCTACAGAATGGTCAATTCTAAAGGTGGCCATACACGGGCCGATAAAAGCTGCCGACAGACCGAGGCGGCAGCTTATTGGCCGTGTATGGGGCCCCCCCGACGGGCTTCCCCGATCGAGATCTGTCCATAAATCGGCCAGATTTCGATCAGATGGGATTAAAAATCCCGTCAGATCGCGGGCACATCTGTTCGTTGATGCGGTCCCGCGATCCAACCGCCCGTAAAGCCACCGTTACGATCGGATCAGCCCGATATTGCCCACCTCAAGATGGGCATATCGGGTAGAGATCCGCTCGTTTGGCGACATCGCCAAATGAGCGGATCTCTCAGTGTATGGCCACCTTTAGCAACTTTTCAATTGGTCTTCATTATTAATTTTCTATAGTTTTTTAATTATTTGCCTTCTTATTTTGAATCTTTCTAGCTTTCAAATTGGGGGTCACTGACCCCATCTAAAAACAAATGCTCTGTAAGGCTACAAATGTATTGTTACTTTTTATTACTCATCTTTCTAATCAGACCCTCTCCTATTCATATTCCAGGCTCTCATTGAAATCAGTGCATGGTTGCTAGGGTAATTTAGACCCTAGCAACAGAGTGTTGAGAGCTGCTGAATAAAAAAAAAAAACATAAAACCACCATTAAAACTAATTGAAAATTGTCTCGAAATATAACTTCATACTAAAAGTTAACTCAAAGATGAACAACCCTCTGCCCAGGAGATGCTGACGTTTGAAACAATGTGGCAGCAGCCAACTGATTACAACAAAGTCAGATCCATCCATGCAGGAAGGGAGAAACCAAAGCTGCTTTTTAATTGCAATTATGTGTGCAAACTCAAAATCACTGATAATTTGTAATTAAAGGGGGTGTTAAATTAAATTATGTAGAAAATGATATTCCAGCACACTTTGCAATTGGTTTTAATTTTTTATTATTTGTGGTTTTTGACTTATTTAGCTTTTTATTCAGCAGCTCTCCAGTTTGCAATTTCAACAATCTGGTTGCTAGGGTCCAAATTACCCCAACAACCATACATTGATTGGAATAAGAGACTGGAATATGAAAAGGAGAGGCCTTAATTGAAAGATGAGCAATAAAATTTGAAAGCTTTGAAGAAGGTGGCAAATAATCAAAAAACGATAAAAATAAATAAATAAAGAGAACCAACAGAAAAGCTTCTGCCATTCTTCTAGCTGGCCTCTTCTAATGGGCGCTCTCCTCATATACAAATAGGAGCAAATTAGAGCAACTGAAATGGTCACGATCAGTTGCTTTTTCTTGTTGATGACTGAACTCTCTTATAACTGCATCTGGGCTCTACACCCACATTTGTCCCTTCTTGCCTGCATCTTAAAGGGGTGGTTCACCTTTAAAGGGGAACTGTAGCAAAAATGACATTTTAATATAAACTTCATCATACTGAAATGAGAAACTTTCTAAATACAATCAATTTTCTGTACCGTTTCTGAAATAATCAAGTTTATCCTCACTATTCCTCTCTCAGTATCTGTTTCTCCTCATTCTGTCTTCATGCAGGAGTTGGGTGTCAGATGAATGATCCAATATATCTTATATGGGCCTTTTGCCTAGAAGCTCACTCTATGAAAATGACCAGAAATCCTGTCTCTCTACATGCAGAATTTGTGCAAAAGGCAGTTATTTTGTTAGAATTTGTTTGTACTGGAACCAGTTATTTGAGCAAGCTTTAATACATCTTCTAGGAAAGGATCCCCCCTATATACTGTAGATATATTGGATCTGTCAATGAATATCTGACACCCAACTGCTGCATGAAGACAGAATGAAGAGAAACAGAAACATTTCTTACTTCAGTATGAGGAGGCTTATATTACATGTTCATTTTTGTGATAGTTCCCCTTTAGGGTAAGGCCACACTAAGCGATAGCGCGGCGATTTGACTCGCCGCGACTATTCGCCGCGACTTTTAATCCTCAATCGCTGGCGAACCTTTGGCGCTGGCGTCTATGGGGAATCGCTGCGTAAAAACACACGCGGCGATCTTTTTTCTATTGTCGCTGGAAATCGCCTCGCTAGGCGATTTCGAGCGACAATAGAAAAAAGATCGCCGCGTGTGTTTTTACGCTGGCGATTTTGCGCGATTTCCCATAGACGCCAGCGCCAAAGTTTCGTCAGCGATTGAGGATTAAAAGTCGCGGCGAATAGTCGCGGCGAGTCAAATCGCCGCGCTATCGCTTAGTGTGGCCTTACCCTTAAGTTAACTTTTAGTCTGTTATAGAACGGCTCATTCTAAGCAACTTTTCAATTGGTCTTTATTTTTTATAGTTTTCTTTTTAATTATTTGCCTTCTTCTTCTTCTTCCTTCCAGATTTCAAATGGGGTTCACTGACCTCATCTAAAAAACAAATGCTCTGTAAGGCTACACATTTGTTGTTGTTGGTACTTTTTATTAGTCATCTTTCTATTTAGGCTATCTCCTATTCATACTGTATTCCATCTCATATGGAAATCAGTGCATGGCTGCTAAGGTAATTTGGACCCTAGCAACCAGATTGCTGAAATTGCAAACTGGAGAGCTGCTGCATAAAAAGCTAAATAACTCAAAAACCACAAATAATAAAAAACGAATACCAATTAAAAATTGTCTCACAATATAACTCTCTACGCTGTCATACTGAAAGTTAATGTAGAGGTGAACAACCCCTTTAACTCTCCTATCACTGTATGTTGACACTCTAATCCCCACTTATCGCTTTTAGTTGTTTTCTCACCCACTGGATCTGGGCAATCTGCCCATATCTGCCTCACTAAACACTGCATCTGGATACTATAACTACACTTTTCACTTATTACTGCACTATCTTGTTGCTGCATCTGGGCACTGTAACCAACCAGACTTTCCAGTCATCCTGGCATTATCCACTTACTGTATCTGGGCACCCAACAGCATCAGTGTCACAGTATCAGAGCCTCCCAGTTCTACCTGCAACTGACCATTCTAATCCCACCTGAAACTCCACCACAAGTAAGTCTAACTACTTTTGCTGCTTCCCTCATACAAAGTCAATGTTTTCTTTCAACTGGATGGTATGGCTAGCAATAGCATATCTGGTAAACTGTCCAGACATTCTTTTCTCATTCTAGCCTCATATCTTCACCTATAGAGGGAGGCAGTTCTCTTTGCAATGCACTCAGTTACTCCCTATCTAAGAAACTGCATAAGGAGAAAATGTACCATTACTAACTACCCACTACTGGGCTCTCCAAATTCCCAAACACTATCCAACCACAGCTCAATTTGCCTTCTGCATTATAAATAGTCAGTGCACTCTCCACAGCTACAGTGCACCCAGACTACACCTGGCCCTCTCTCCAGCCGACACACAGCAGGACCCTCCTTCATATAATCCCTCTAGAATTTCATTCTCTTTAGCTACAGTCGGGGCAAAAACACAATTTATCTGTCACACAGCATACAATGTTCTTCTGTATGTGGCTGGACTCAACACAAAATTGTAAACAGTTTCCCTACAACTCGAATAAAAATTTTGCAGAGTCTGCTGGTTCTCCTTCCTTTACTATTTTGATTTACTGACCCTCCTTCATATACTCAGTCTAGCTAGTATTTCATTCTCTTTAGCTACAGTCAGGGCAAAAACATAGTTTACCTTCTGTCTCTTCAAATTGAGTTGCACTAATGTCACACATCATACCCCTTTCTTTTGTATGAGGCTGGACTCAACACAAAGTTGTAGAGTTTCCCTACAACTGGCACCTCACCAATCCTATATCTACATTTATTGAGAGGCAGCTACTGTCCCTCCAGCCAGTGTGAGTCAGTCAGGGGTCTACATTCTGCATTTCTGAACCACCTCTGGGGGTTATACACTTCTATAATAATCCCCCCTACATATTCACATGGATATCGACAGCTATAATCAGGGTGCAATGTAGGAGTACATATCTGGATTCAAGTAAGGGGCGCACAGAGGCTGTGTAAAGGGGTAACAAATCAGGGGGCGCAATGGAGGCATCATGGTAAGAGCTCAACTTAGAAGGGACACCATGGATAGAATGCAGGGATACAAATCAGGAGTAGTGTGGGTACAATGCAAGCAGCATAAATGATGGGGCACAATGCAGAGTTCCAATTAAGAAATATAAATAGCAGTGTAGGGCGTGGGTAGAGTGGGTACAAATCTGGACACATTGTACATAACCTGGGCCACTTTTCAGGTAGAAAAACTTCTGTTTTGCTACAGAAAAATACACTGAGTTGCCCAGAGCTTTTGCATGACATTCCTCTCTCCATGCATGGAATGTGCGAGTGCCCTCAATCCCCAGGCAACCCACAAAGCATCTGAAAGCCCCTGACTGGCACCACATACCCCTGACACATGTCTGGCACCCTGATCTATTCCCTGACATTATATAGTTAGGGCTTAGCCTGAAGCACATTCACCTGCTGCTGCTGCTGGCAGTGAACTGGTTAGGAGTAGAGAAAAACAGCAGAAATGTTGAGTCTGATCTGGGTTGAGAGTCCACTAGGGCCCCACACACTATAATGTACATGATTGGCACATGGGCGGGTGCGCAGATCACTCTTAAATCCAAAGTAAAACAGGTTCAAGGGGAGGGGGTGTCAAAGTTGGGTTTGCGATTACTTACGTGGCAAGAAGATCGGGGTGTTTTCTTCCAGCAGGGTGACAGGCAGCAGGAGCCCGGGAATCTTAAATATCAAACCGTGGGGCCCCCATAACCGTCACACGAGCCTTGTATCCGGGTCAGAGAGTCCATAAGAGCAGCCAGGTCCAGCCCAGAGTAAGACACATGCCATGTCCGGCTCCTCAGCGCAGTCCCTGCAACAAGACGCAGCGTTTGTGCCTTAGAACCCAAACGGCTGTTTTTTAAGAGAAGAATGAGCTGCAACAACACACACAGACACACACACAAAATCAGCTATCCTAACACTGGTGCATGCCCCCACCCTGCAGAAGGGAAAAGGCTTTATATTTTTCACTGGGTATTCAAAGATAATTTGATGGCATTGTTTCTGCTACAGATGGTTCTTTTTAATACAATAACAGTGCTCTTTGTGCATACTACCCACAATAAAAATCTAAAGCGTTCCTCTGAATAACCATTTTGTTCTCTCTTGTATAGGGCCAACAAAAGCAGCCGTGAGGTAATGGGTTCTGTTTATTGAAGCCATAGAATAGGGATTTGATAAAGATTTTTTTTTCTTTTCAGAGAAAAAAAAAAAGAGGGACAGAGAGAGAGAGAGAGAAGACATTGCAAGGTTGAACTGATCTCTTCAACATTTTATATAACTCTCACTACAGATTTCTATCTTTATATTCCCCTTTGTCATCTTCTCCAGTCATGATAATAATATTAATATGAATAATAATAAGATTAAAAACAATATCACCAATAACAATATTTATATTATTATTATTAATATTATTAATAATACGGATGATAATAATAATAATAATAATAATAATAATAATAATACAAGATAATTTGTATGGTCAATGTGGGAAACAGGGAAGCATGGTATATAGTTTACTAAGAGATTCTGTTCATAAATAATAATACAATGCAACGTGTACATTTTAATTGTATATGTGTGAGTGCATTTCCCCCTACAGACACATCTCGCTCTATATCTATCTGTCTATCATTATCTATCTATTATCTATATATTATCTATCTATTATCTATTATCTATCTATTATCTCTCCATCTCTCTATCTCTCTATCTATTATCTCTCTCTCTCTCTCGATCATCTATCTATCTTTATATTCTGAATCGACCTACCCTTATACACATGTCTATGTATGCCAGGTATTATTTATGTGCCGTTATTTAGTTGCCCTTTGAAGGAGATAAATGTCATTGAAGTGTCTTCACCTACTTAACACTCTGTCCCACTAGACTGCAGATCATGGAAATGAAGTGTAAGGCATATTTCTTCTATAAGTAATTCCCTCGACTGCTTCTAAATGCCCACCCTTCTCACTAGCTGGCAGTGGTGGCTTGGGAGACTGCCAGTTCGCCCCTATCTGTCAGTAAGTGTAAATAACTGGTGTATGTTGATGTTCTTACTCCTACAGATAGGTCTCCCCCCCCAAAACACATGGATGGGGGAGACTGAATATGTTCTGTATGAGCAGTGAGAGCTACAGACAATATGACCCTGCCAATATAATAATGAATATTGTACTTCTCTCTCTTTTCCCACCTGTAGGCTGATCTGCCTGACTTTTCTTCCCATGGTAAGGATTTTTAACCCTTCCCTTCTCCAATCAAAGCTGCACTTTGGTAGCCTTCGCCTTCTGAGGATTAACTACAACATGGTGCAAGTGAATAGGAGACAAGTGAATAGCGAGCAGCACAGAGGCTTCCCCATGTACAAATACCGTCTCTGCAGTAAATGAACAACGTGAATACAAAATACGCACAAAGTATCACCCTAATAGAATAGCTGGGAGAGGGGGGTCAATGGGACACATCTGAGAAAACTTAAATTGAGCTGCAGCTCAGAGTATTCAGGTGTATTTTTATGGCAACAAACAGAGCCTGACACCGGCGCTAGGCTACTCTACACTTATTAATGATGCGCTCAACTGGCGCTATTCATGGGCAGCCAAGCATGGGTGGGAGCTACAGTATTGTACTATGTCACTATAAAGGCTTGGGCCGCAACTGCGCCGCTTTGATATTCTATAAACATTTAGCAAGAAAAATGGCAACTTCTGACAGCATTTTCCAATTGAATAAATCACTTGATAATGGGGAGGAGGGGGGATAATAGGAAGCAAATAAAGGTCTGGAGTCACAATGGCTAAGTGCTACGTTGCTAATGATCATTCTTACACATGATCTATATTTGTCTAACTTGATAACTATGGACTATGGATAAAGGTGCTGGTGCCCTGGGCAGTACAGCTAGAAACGGAATAGAAACTTTCATGAAATTGCATTTATTTAGTATAATGCGGTTTTCATTTGATCAGTTGCTAACGAGGGACCTTTCCTAACTGTGGGTCGTCGGAAACTATTTATTTCGTACTCGTCATTATAAAATAATGCTTGAGCTCTGTATTCCTAAAGAGCGCGGCTTTTAGCGACAGAGGCGCAGCATCATGGCAAATACTAGGGGGTGGTACAGGTGGACACACCGGGCTGGAGGCACACGCCATATATTAGTGTACATTACCTGCATGACTAATCATGAATGGGGAGAGTTCAATGCAGATACAGGGAACATTAACTCTGTGCTTGCCGGATACACCCCAAGCTCTTTCCAAGCCCACTCTCTGCATTCCCGCAGGCACCGCTCTCATTAGGCTCCACTCTAACCCTTTATCCTCTAGGACCCCCAGCATTTCACTACATTACACTACAGCATTCTCTCGGGACCATCCATGGTTTAGTTGACTATTACAAAAGCCGGCAACTTCACAGATGGACTAAAATGCATTTTTTTTTACCCTTGACCTGGTTTGTAAAACTAAAAGCGCCTCAAGGCTCCTTGGCTTTGATAAAGGGTTGCATTTTAGGAAGACAAATAAGTTGATTTGGTAGCCAGAGAAAAAAAGTTTTCCCCTTATTGTATCGATTGCAGCTCTAGATATCGCTCCTGATTTGCTTTTAAATAAACTGACGTTTGAGTGACAGCGAAAATAAGTTTTTCAATTTGAGCACAGGGCAACCTGCCCTCCAGTAGCAGTTTGGCAATATATATATATATATAGATATATAGATATATAGATATATACATACATATATATATATATATATATATATATATATATATATATATATATATATAGATATATATATAGTTATATATATATAGTATCTCCTCCTAACATATCTCCTCCAGTAGCAGTTTGGCAATATATATATATATATATATATATATATATATATATATATAGATATATATAGATATATAGATATATAGATATATATATATATATACATATATATATATATATATATATATATAGATATATAGATATATAGATATATATATATATATACATATATATATATATATATATATATATATATATATATATATATAGATATATATAGATATATACATATATATATATACATATATATATATATATATATATATATATATATATATATATAGATATATATATAGTATCTCCTCCTAACATATGAGGGTGCTTAGAATAAAACTTGCTAGAATATACAAATGCACTCAGGGTCGCCGAATTGGTTCTACTGCCTCCCAAACATTCAGGTGATTCGATTATGTCGCTGCCTATTCTAATGTATAAAACCCCACTGTCTGTACTCTAATAACTCGCTAAAATTGCGACTTTATTTACAAAACAAGCCGATTCCCATCCAGATCTGCAAATGCGCAAACCGAGTTGGGAAATACTCTTGCTTTTATATTTTGCACCAAACTGTTAAACCCTCTGATATTTTTATTCTGGTAATACACAAATATTTGCCTGCTGCTAAGACTGGCAGAATGTGTTAAATACCGTTCTACCTCAAGTGGAAGTTGTAAAACTAAAAGCCGGTTTATTGGTACCTTGCGCGGAATTTTTCTCTCATTGCCAGGAGATTTACTGCATTATACCAAGAGTTTCTCGGTGCGAATTCTACATAAAGGACTGATCCGAGAATCTGCTAAACCCCACATCAATTCTTGAATAAATTGCTGAGCCATTCAAGGACAAGACGTGGGCAAACAATAGCCTTCCAGTGCATGCAGATGCGCAGCGCTGTCTAGGTGTATATTAGTACTATGATCAATCCACACAAACATGTATTCAAAATGCAATTTGAACATATATTTATATATATAATATATATTTATATATTTCGTGTCATTAACATTTGATTTTAAATATATAACCAAAATAAACATTTGTATTTATTTCTTTTTTAAACATGTGTCCGACATACTTCTACTACTACTACTACTAATAATAATAATAAACTGAATTTGGAAATTACTATAACAATGAATTGAATGTGTAGAAAATAAGATTTTTGACAACATGCTGTAGAGTCAGTACAGAAGACTTATATTTTGGGGGGAAATATTAAAAAAAAAAATAGAAACAAAGTGGCCTTTTGCGCTTTTCTTTTGATTCTAGTCTAAGCGCTCCAGCTACCACCCCATAGCAAATTCTGAAAGTTCCAGCATGAAAACGGCTGGAGAACCCACCGAGTTGGCCTAAATAGTACAATTATTATAATTATAAATAGAAAATAGAGAAACAAAACTAAAGTAATGCATTTTAATGGATTGGCTGGATTGCTATAATCTGTTCTAAATCCAAAAGACACACATTTTATTAGCTACATTATCTGACTGCAGAATATGGTGTGAAATCCCAGGGACTACATATATCACTCAAACGCATTGTTATTTTAATGGACTATGTGTGCAGCTTAATCTGTATCTTTTATTAATTGAAACCCATAGAAAACGAGGTCTAATAGATTTTTCTCTAATTTGCCTGGCAGTACAGGAGCAGAGGAAGGTTCTCTCTCTCTCCCCAGCACACCAGGCTGGTTTGTTTACTGGGGCTTTTGAATGAAAATAAAGCTTCGCTTCTGCTGACTGCACATCATTATCTCTGGGACCATAATCCTGCTAGCAAATCCTATATCTTTCCAGAACTGGATCTTTTGTTTGGGATTGCTGAAAGTTTATCCTGTAACAAAGAGGAATAAGGCATCCCCTCTTATCCTCATAATTAAGTGCGGGGAGTCATTTAGAATCAAGCACAGGGAAATGTACAATTTAAGACTTATATTTCCATGCGAGCAGGGAGGCGGTAAGGGGCCCCTACTAATTGCAAACATAACATTTAAATTAGCAAAGCACTTCGGAGACTTGCGTTTAATGTTAAGAGCAACTCTTAATGAGGCTCTAATTTGACATAAATAACAATAGTGCTCCATTACTAATCTATAGATGTGGCTAATCTACTTATCTTTTATATAGAGTAATATGGCATTAGCATCCCCCACCCAAACCCACACACACAGATCAGACACACATAGTGAGCACCACACAGACATATATCAAGCTTTCTGGCAGTTCTGAGGTTCAAAGCAATGGGGGGGGTGTGTGTGTGTGGGGGGGGGGGGGGGCTTGGGAACTGTAATACACCATTCAGGGGGCCTCATTTTGCCATCATTTTAAGTAATGTAAAAAACAATCAAGCACGTGAGGGAAGGGGTTAACCCTGCAGGCAGTTTAGAATTCCAAACACTCTCTTGGTACCCAAGAACCTTCAATAGCCTGATCCCCTCTCTGGGTGCAACAGGGCATGACTCTACCAGCAAAGTCCTTTATGGATTTTAGATTTGCTTTCATGCTGCAGAATTTCACAAGTAGCCCTTTATTGGAGTGCGAGTGTTACATATAATGAGCCACTGTTTGCACAGGGCAAATGAAAGAAGCCACTGATTTATAGGTGTCCCTAACTTTGATAGGGCACAAGAGCATAATCCTAGCTGGGGATGCGATATCTGTGCCCTGCCAGGATCCGGATGGAGAAAAAGTGACAGTTAAGAACATCTGTCAGGCGTCTGTTTGAGGCACAGACTGAATGTCATGCAGCGCACAGCTGTAGCTTTTATCTGCTTCTCTTGTGCCAACATCTGTCAGCGCAATACACTGACAATTGGCATCACCTCGAGGGGAAAACGCTTGGTTTCTTCTTTTTCTTAGTCCTTGTGTGAGTAAATCTGGGGGAGCCCTGGCTCTAAATATGAAATATCTTTCCAGGAAAATGCGCAATTGTGTCAAAAACAAAGCGACCATTACGATGAGTGAAGAAGTCTGACAAACCAGGGCTAATATACAGTATATTATATATATATTCGCATAGGTACAGTATTCAGATCAGCGCTAATGAAGTTTCTGATTCAGCGCAGGGTACTTGTTGTGAATGAGTATCTGTACAACACCATTAACACTTTCTGTATGTAGAAGTAGCCCAGAATATATAATAAACTTTGTAATATGTCACAGAATTATTTGCGCACACCAGAGTGCTTTCTGGCCTCAATATTTGTGTGCTCATATACATACACAGCCTAGAACACTGAGAGCCACATAAATAACACACGTGCTGAATACAGGGATGCCATAAGGAATATTAAGGCTACATAGGTCTATATAACCATGCCCTTGGCCCACCTATCCCATCCAACATCCACCAAATCTCCACTTCTTTCTCCACTTTCTTGCTTTTCTGTTGCCTCTAGTATCCTACCAGGTGTTCTGCCTGTCTTCCACCATTGACCCTGGATGTAAAATGCAATCTGTATTTGGCATCTAAAGAAAAGAGAACAGATAGAACTGTATAAATTCTATTTAAAAGAGGAAGCAGAGCCAAATATGTGCATAGTGTTGCACTACCATCCCTTTGTGTTTCATACAGAGAACAGACCAGAAATAAAGCCATTGAGGGAATACCCAAAGATGAGCTAGAGCTACACATGACTTATGCATAATAGGGAGTGGTGTAAGAGCTGTTCATCTTACATTAAAGGCCTTACTTATTTCAGAACACTGTTCCCTTACTGCAATTGTTTGCAGTTGGTTTGCCTAGAGCAGAGGTCCCCAACCACAGGGCCCTTAAAGTTTAAACATTATGATTTTATGTAAGGTGCTTTAAAGTTTTACAAGAAATTTTACAAAAATGTTTACAAATTTCAGATAATAAAACTATACCTGCAGAGCTTTGAAAGCAGAGGGAACATAACCCTTTAAAACAGCATGGGAGGATAGGGCCTGCTGTAATATTGTTTCCAGGTCCTGGAATGGGCATCATGAGCAGTGCAAAGATGGTTGGGAGTCATGGGTAAATGATCATGGGTTTAGTTATATCGGTCCAAAAGGAAGCAAACATGGTCTCTAACATTCGCTATGGTCTTTGCGAACATTTTTTGTGCTAAAGAAACATATTACATTCCCCCATTATACAGATATTTGAAGGCTTGTTACAAATCATATTCTGGGAAAATAGTCAACATTTTTAATAAAAAAATAAAAACAGACCTTGTCCGTTGTCACATGATCATAGTTGCTATTTATATGAAAGTGTGTAGGATGCAGGACAGTGCTTTTGTGGCAGATATGGGCTATTAGGATTTTGTAAATGTTTATTGTAAAAGGGCGCCATAATTCTGAATAAACTCTCGTGAGTTAGGTTTTGTACATGGTATAGAAGAAGTACTAAAGGTGGGACTGGGTTATGATCACTTTATAATACACAAGGGCCAAGAATCTGATAAAAGGCTCCATAGCTTTGTATGCTCATGACGACTTCTAGTATTCTTATATTTTACAATAGGGGTAGGGAAACTATATTCCCTATGTATAAAGCATGACAGACTCAAAAGAAAGACTGGTTTATCCCTTGGGATTAGAAGCAGGGGCCTAACAAGCAGGATGTGAAGATTGCACCCAGTCCTGCTGAGACCTTTTAGGAGCAGGGCTGGATTTACATAACAGGTGCCCCTAGGCCCACTACCTTTCGTCTCGCCCCCCTGTCCCCTTCATTTGTGCACATGCGCAAATTTTCATCATGGGGTCTGACACTATTGTATTTCCTGCACATCCTCAATGCTTCCGAACCAATGTGGATCTGGTTAGGCAGCATGCCGTCCCCTAAAATCCTGCCACCCTAGGCTGGGCCTTTGTGGCCTTTCCACACTTCCAAGCCTGCTTAGGCGCAAACTAATTTATAACAGCAGAAATTATTTTAATTATAACAAGGCAGCACATACACACATGGGGGGTTTTTAGACCCCTATTGCAGAATTGCAGCAGCCAGTCTCTGCATTGTATATTGTAATGAAAATACACACAGCTCTCATAATGAATTTAGCACTCTCAAAAGTAGCACATAAGTGATTCCCCTAACCCCTACCTATTCCCTAACATTTACTTCATTTAGAGGTGCAAGCTAAACTGGCCATAGACGTTCGGATTTTATTTCTTGTATGACAAATGGTCAGATGCAACTAAAATGAACTATTCAGATTTAAATTGTAGGATTAAAGTAGGAACAATAACAAATCAGACAACTTTGTAGCCATTAACTGACAGAAAGCAATTGTACAAAAGTATCCAGGGTCAGCATGAACCAGGGTTTCGAGATTGATCTTCAGCAGAGATGTTGTGAAGTAGTAAATTTAGGGGCAGATTTACTAATTGGTGAAGTGGCCGTCGCTAGCGAAAATCCTCCAGAAATCTCATCTGCAGGGACATTGCCAATTTACAGGTGTAAGGTGTAGGGACAATTCACTAGCGAAACAGACTGTCGTAAGCGCAGTTTTGTGCCATATAGCCAGACGAATTTTGGCTCAGGTTCAAAGTGCGAATTTTACAGAATGTTACCTCTTTCGCCAGACTTTCCTTCTCCAGTTTAGACCAGGCGAACTGATAAGATGAAACTACATCCTCCTCAGTGACATCATATCCTGTATGCCAGCAAGTCATAAAAGTTGTTAAAAAACACTAGCGTTTTTTCATATTTTAAAGTGGGATTGTCTTCAAAAGTCCTAACTATTAAAGATTTTTGTGTTAACTAGGGATGAGCGAATCTGTTTACTGCAATATTCGTAAAACGGTGAAAAATTTGCAAAACGCATTGAAGTCAATGGGCGTCCAAATAATTTCCACGCGCGACAATTTTTATGCACACGCCAGTTTTGATCAGCATCAAATTTTTTTTACGCAGTGGATTTTTGCCCAGCGAATTGATGCCGCAGTTTAGTATTAATTCGCTTGTGGCTAAACATGAAAATTTGCCATAAATTCATGTCTGGTCACTAGTCACCAGTGTTAACATTTCATTCCATTTGAGGGCCATTTGTTTTAGGGTGGGCTCATGTCTAGGGAATCTCTTTGTCTTTATTTTGCTTCTTGGACATTTGTAATGATAAGTGGCCACTTCAAGCATTTGCATCAACATCCCTAATAAAGACGTCCATATGACCTATATGTACCCGCCCTATTCAAATTAACCTAAGTGTAAGAGTACTAATGAAGTTTCCCTAAGCAGAAATGAATGCTAGCGAAAGATCACAATGTGCCTTACAGAATAAAACATAATTTCAAAGCAACTCTCTAATATACATTTATGAAACATTTTCAATGCTTTTAAAGTGGTGGTTCACCTTAAATTGTCTTTTAGTATGTTACTGAATGGCCAATTCTAAGCAACTGTAGAATTGGTATTTTGGTCTTTTTTTTTTTTATAGTTCTTTAAATATTTGCCTTTTTCTTCTGACACTTTCCATCTTAAAAATGGGGGTCACTGACCCCATCTAAAAGAACAAATGAGCTGTAAAGCTAGGAATGTATTGTTTTTACTACTTTTCATTACTCCTCTTTCTATTTAGACCCTCTCCTATTTATATTTATTCTTATTCAAATCAATGCATGGTTACTAGGGCAAGGGACCTGTCACCCCAAGAAATAATGCCAAATAATGACAATGTTTTATGCATACATCAACATACAAACCAAAAATACAAACATAGGGGTATATTTATCAAAGAGTGAAGATAGAGATCACCACAGTCCACTAGAGTGAAATTCCCCCACTCTCTATTCATTTCTATGAGATTTTTAAAGCAGTTTTTATCAAAGGATGAACTTTCACTTTCACCCATTTAAAAATCCCATAAAAATGAAAGGAGAGTGGTGGAATTTCACTCTAGAGGACTGTGGTGAACTTCACTCTTTAATAAACATGCAACGAAGTCCAAGGCTAAGGCTCATGGCACATGTATCACTGCTCAGCTTTAAAAAAAAATGACTACACATTTTAAGGTCGAATTCCACCTGTATCAGTGATTAATATCAGGTTAATTCCAACATAGTCAATTGCAGATGACACTGCCAGGTCTGCGTGTATTTCTGTCAACGAAAAAATACTAGGAAACGTGTTACGTGTGCCATGTGATTTAGCCACACGTTTGTGCATGCGCTTACACATACAGAATGCAAATAATGAATATGGGACTAGAATACAGAAGAATACAGAATAAGTATAACAAACAAGGGAAAGTTGTGCTCACCACTAATTTTTAAAACCATTAGGCGGGGGTGCAATGAGGCTGTGACCACAAAATACATATAGACAAATACAAGAGTCCTCTGCACTCAACCCATTATCAATATATTTAAGACAGAGACATTTTGTGCATACTGCTACTGAAAAATGCCTTACCCTTTAAACAAAACAGGGATTGTTTGTCCATATATTGCAATATATTTAAGCTGGCCAACTACGTCAAAGTCATCCCATATCTGGCCAGTCCTACGCTTAATTTTCATCTGATTCATTAAGAATTCTATTGCTTCATTATACATTTTACAAAGGGACTAAGTTTTACCTGCAACTTACTTGCTGCTTTCAAAGTAAACCTCCATACTTGGCTGCTCTTTTATTAGACACCAGTGGGATCACCTGACTATAGCTGGGAAGGGTGGGAGCTACAACATGGAGCTGGTCACTGCTCCTGTATAATTATAACAAACAAGGGAAAGTTGTGCTCACCACTAATTTTTAAAACCATTAGGTGGGGGTGCAATGAGGGTGTGACCACAAAATACATATAGACACATACAAGAGTCCTCTGCATTCAACCCATTATCAATATATTTAAGACAGAGACATTTTGTGCATTCTGCTACTGAAAAATGCCTTACCCTTTAAACAAAACAGGGATTGTTTGTCCATATATTGCAATATATTTAAGGTGGACAACTACGTCAAAGTCATCCCATATCTGGCCAGAATACAGAATAAGATCAAATATATGTTGCCACTTTTCTCAAATCTGATACTGTTATGAGTGAGAAATTAAGAACAAGCTAACATTTGGGGTAAGGGCTTTTTAGAGAGCAGCTGATGTCCCTTTATTTTCAAGATATCATCAAAATAACTACAATCATGTCCTCCAACAAGTGGAAGTTGGTTATATGATGTTGAAAAAGTTACAAGAGGTGTATGGGAGACAATTCAAAATATGGTCACTTTATTTATCATTTCTGGAATCTCTGGTATAATAGAATGTATTTTGGGTAACACGTCTAACTCTTTTCAGTTTCAAATTTGACATTTACATACATTGAGCCAAGGATTTTTCAGAACTAGGTACAGGTAAATTTATTTCTAAACCTCCATATCCATCCGAAGAGATAATTCAATCAACTCAAGGTTTTTACGTGAATCCTAAGGCTTTTAATTACTCAGATGAGGTGGATGATGTGCAAGGCTGCAAAATTCATGTGTGTTATGCCATTGTTATAGATTAAATATTTCTTTAGCCAGGTTTAAACAGAATAGATAACAGAACAGGGTGTCCTCTGTGTTCTTCCTGCATAAGGTTGACCTGCATGTTTTTATAATTATTTTCAAACTTTAAATAATTGCATTGCATCTGTGCTTGTACGGTACATCCATCCTATGCAAGTTAAATCTGTTCATAGTCAACAACAAGCTATTAAAGAACATATTTGTTGACATAATTAAAATTGAATATGATTATCATGCCAGGATATTACAGTAATCATAGCAATTGATTAAGTTTCAAGTCCACTTATGTTATCATGAGAAAATCCATCAGAGTTTTGCATATACAGACTGTGGGTAAAGATAATTCTTTAATTTAATTTTAAGATACATTTTGTAACTGCTAAGTGTGTCACTTGTTTAATCTAAATTGTTGAGCTGACACATGGAATATTATGTGGCAAAGAATTTTCCTGATTTTTTTAGACAAAATTAGCAATATATATTGATAAAACACACCCATGATAACATAACAAGGTGGGTCTATTCATGGCTTGAATACAATTAAGAAAGAATGAGATGGGATAGGACAGGATCAATAGGGTTTGTAGGGCTATCAACGCAAATCATGCAGAGACAAAAGGGACTTTATTTTGTTCCTGATTTGGGATCAAAAGGTCAGGTGAGCAAGTCAGCCCATATAATTGAAAACAGGGTTTCAGTGATTCAAATTACAGTAAAATATAGTAATTATTAATCTTTTGCATGAATTATTATATACAATGACACAGTCAATAACCGAAGTTTAAAAAACACCACAGGAGAATCTCATACAGGAAAGGTTTAGGGCCAAATACAACATATTTCACCAATCTGCTGATAAATATAGGCAATAAGATCACATGGATGGGTTTGAGAGACAATGAAAGACACTGGAGTTATCTGATTAAACAGACTTTGTACTTTGTTCACAAATTATTCAATTTCTAACTTCAAATCTGCTGCAGGGCTCATACTCCTCTGGTGTTATCCTGGCTTTCAATGAAAAACATGGGTGGGCAAAAATTGGCTAGAGGTGGCAATGCGACTTTTTTAACATATTGAGTGATAAAATAACGCTAAAACTTTTGTTTGTAGAAAAAAGAAACATTTTCATTACGGGAATACTACAACTTTATGGGAGTGCAACAACATAGGTACAGTGTTCCTGCTGATCTCATCTTTTCAATGTGTGTTATTAGGGATGTAGCGAACTAGTTCGCGCGAACTTCGACTGTTCGCGTCCACCGCAAGTTCGCGAATGTCGCGCGACGTTCGCCAATAGGCGTTCGCGTCAAAATCGTTCGACCATTCGACCGCTAAAATCGAAGGATTTTCGTTCGAATCGAACGATCGAAGCCATTGGATTGAATGAAATCATTCGATCGAATGGCTTCGATCGTTCGATTCGAATGAAAATCCTTCGATCGAACGATTACAATCCTTCGATCGTTCGAATCGAATGATTTTCGGATGTTCGAAGTTCGCGAACAGTTCGCGAACTGTTCGCAATTTTTGCCGGTGTTCGCGAACGGCGTTCGCGAACACATCGGCGGCGGTTCGCTACATCCCTATGTGTTATCTCAAGCGAGGCTGGCTGAACAAGAACCTATAACTACCCCATACCCATCAGGAGGAACTCTGGCTGCCACCAGCTCCTATAGAAATACAACAAAGGGGCAAAAGGGTACACAGTGTAAAAGAGGCTGTGTTTTATCATTGAATGAAATGCTCAATACTGAAGAGATATGATTAAAAGATTATTTATATCTGCATGTTTGCACACTCAAAACATTAATTTTTACTTTTATGCAGAGAAAAGCATTTTACATGAACAACGCCATACAACACATGACATAATTTATACAACGTTAAAAATAGCATAGAATATCCACCACCCATTAGTCGTACATAGCAAGCAAGATATCAGCAAGGAGCAGATACACCTACCAGAAAAATGAGAATGGCCCCAACGTTTCGGCACCAAGGCCTTTGTCAAGGGGATTCTGAATCATGAAAAAGCCAGCAAAAAAAACGTACGCTTCAGGAAAAACTCCAAAAAAATCAAACAATTCAGGTTTTTGCTAGATTTTATCAAGTTAGTCTCAGATCCGATTAAATTGCGCTTTTTTAATAGTAAATAAGGTCACATCATGGATTCTAGTTTGGTCAGACTTTTTTATTTTAAAAAAAATCAGAAAAAAGATCGGATTTAGATAAATACAACTTAGAGTAAAAGTTAGGTGGCAATAGATCAGAAGTTTAAACTTAGCAACAAAATGCCAAACTTGATACCAGAAAAAGCATCCAAAACTTCCAGACAGGCACAAATAAGTAAGACATGAAGACATAACAGGACCAAATCAGGATCCACAGCATTATTGGGTACAGAATCCAAGGAAAAGCAGAAGGTTGAAGAGGTTCATCACTAGAAATTTTACAAAAAGTATATAAATATATATACAGGAATGGGACCTACTACCCAGAATGCTAATGGATCTTTTCATAATTTGGACCTTTTTACCTTAATTCTACTAGAAAATAGTGTAAAAATGAAATAGACCTACACATTTATAAACTCTAAAGTGATTTTAAGAACCATGGAGAGCATCCAGGACTGCTGTTAATAGAATATGATTGCCTACAATTCTTTGTATCCACAGAACTTTACAGATTATCAGTGCCTGCCCCAGTGGATCTTACAATCTAAGCACCATATTGAATTCACACACACTATGGTCAACTTGCTGAGAAACCAATACACTTTCTGTCATATTTTTTGTTTTAAAGGGAAACCATTGCAGCACAGGGATAACATACCAACTCCTTGCAGATAGCAATTTGGTGCAAATGAACCGAACATCTAAGTGCTAACTAAGAATTGCCCCAATATGTTCTGATTTTTTAAACAATTTGACAAAACAAAGGGAATATATACACTGTGGTGGAATTGGGGACATTCATTCAGCACTCTGGACAGTGGCTTTTTGATTTGTAAATTTCTTTCAAGTCACAATATTCAGGTCCTTAGTATGTTTAGGTTATACATCATTTTCAATAAAATGTAATATATATAGAAGATAAAGAAAATCCTAGGGAGTGAGGGATGCAGGCTTATACTTTAGGCATTGTACTGAGATCTGATGATATAATCTAGCCCAGTAGGCCAAAGAAATTTATTGGCACTGATATTTTGAGCTGTTACAGAATTTGAATGGGAAGTTATAAGATACCAGGACCCGACTGTTATTAATAAAATAAATAAATTGTTTTAGATTTCTGTTATAGCTATCAAGATAACTTGGTATAAATCAAGGCATAAGAACTGCTAACCTGCTACATAGTATCAGAACCATGAATTATATAGAACTGAAATATGATGCTTTTCTACTCAACATTACACATATTCTTTCATCATATACTAAATAAAACATTTTACTTTTTAGGGCATGGCATTTTAATGTAGATCAGAACTAATAGGTGTCTACATTCCTTACAGTAGGTCCATGTTTTGTGGATAGCATTGCAGCAGAGGTATCAGTATCATATGAGTGACAGAACACAGATACTGTCCCTATATACTGCTATACTGCAGGGGTTCATTACTGCACAGTCAACAGTCTCATTGATTTTTAGTCATCCACTTTAATAAACAACTCCATCCAGTAGGTTTACATAAAAAAATCTGTGAAAACACAAAAGACTTCATATATTTTACTTTACAGTTACAAGCACAGTTAAAACGTAAGAACATTCCTTCTGAAGACACTAATCTTTCCTAATAAGCATCCACTAGAAATGGAATCCCACTGGGAAGAAATGGAAATCTTAAGTTTTTCATGCTACCAACCCTGTGGAGTTCAATTCAAGCTCTGTTTAATCTATAAAAAATCAATATTGAGTATATGTACCATAGGACCGTTCTGGCTAAAAGTATCTAGTAAAAAATATAGGGCAAATACAATGGATCAGTCAAGCACGTGTAATTTATACGACAAATATAAAGCGCCTCCACATTGATTTTTGCTGTTTGCTAGTTTCTAGTCAGTGAGCAGAAAAAAAACCCAACAGATCGTATTAAGAAATACTTGGGGGATACCCAGTGTCTACCCTTCTGCATACACTTCTATACATTTTTATAGGTCACCTCAAAGATTACAAAGTGTTTTCTTCAATTATAGAAAACAGAATGTCATTTGAATGTACAAGGGCAGAAAAGGCATTATTTTTCTGAAATTACAGACAACATGCCTATAGAGCATTTCAATGTTTAAGCATTTCTTCCCTCCATGCTGCTCACTGAAAGAATGAAAAGAAAATTGTACGCATCTAGAAGGCAGTATTTTTTTTTTTTATAACATATCAACGTATACAATTCAGTGACTGGAATAATGTCACAGAGACACCGAATTTTGTACTGTAATTATAACTTCAGAAATTGCTATTAAAAAGGAAACACAGAAATATTTCCAGTTGGGAATCCCTGGTGTGATTTAAAAATAAATAAATATAAAAAGGTAGAGAATATAGAAATTCAGAAACAAACAGCACTTTCATTTACCCTGACTTAAAGGGATCCTGTCACCGGAAAACCTGTTTTTTTCTAAACGCATCAGTTAATAGTGCTGCTCCAGCATAATTCTGCACTGAAATCCATTTCTCAAAAGAGCAAACAGATTTTTTTTATATTCAATTTTGAAATCTGACATAGGGCTAGACATATTGTCAATTTCCCAGCTGCCCCTGGTCATGTGACTTGTGCCTGCACTTTAGGAGAGAAATGCTTTCTGGCAGGCTGCTGTTTTTCCTTCTCAATGTAACTGAATGTGTCTCAGTGAGACATGGGTTTTTACTATTGAGTGCTGTTGTTAGATCTATCAGGCAGCTGTTATCTTGTGCTAGGGAGCTGTTATCTGGTTACCTTCCCATTGTTCTTTTGTTTGGCTGCTGGGGGGGGGGAAAGGGGAGGGGGTGATATCACTCCAACTTGCAGTACAGCAGTAAAGAGTGATTGAAGTTTATCAGAGCACAAGTCACATGAATTGGGGCAGCTAGGAAATTGACAACATGTCTAGCCCCATGTCAGATTTCAAAATAGAATATAAAAAAATCTGTTTGCTCTTTTGAGAAATGGATTTCAGTGCAGAGTTCTGCTGGAGCAGCACTATTAACTGATTCATTTAGAATTTTTTCCCCCCATGACAGTATCCCTTTAAGTCTTGTTGCCTTGGAATATGTAGGGATGAGATTTCCATTGAGACTTAAGAAGACATTGATTGTATCAGGAGCATTTATTACTTAGCAGCAACGCCAAAGCAAGACAAGAAAGCATGTGTGACTGGCAATGAAAAGGGTGCTCATCTGAGAGAGTTTCGGGTGTGTTTAGGTGATGCCGATGTCACAGCAGTGAACATACCAGTAAATTATTCAGACATTTTCAAATTTGTAACAACATTAATATTCATATAACTGATTAAGGGTTGCATCTTAAATACAGCCCTTGCATTATTTTCCCAGAAGCTGTTATATTTAATGTATATACTCTGAACTGAAATGCAAATATAGTGCCTGTACTACAAATTAAACTTAAATTCACTCTCAAAAAGCCTCAGTTTTACCCTTGCAACCTATAGTGCCTCATTTATCCCTGTTTGTGAATCAGAAATGTTTCTTGACAAATGTAATTTTAGCATCTGTTTAATTACATGTATTTCTTTCCTACAATCTATATAGCAGCACAACACATTTAAACAAATTTAAGTAAATAAATCATGATTTCTGCAAAATATTTAACAAAAGTAAACTGATGAGATAACACACAGTACACCAAGTACGTTGTACCTATTTTCTCAAATATGCCCCAAAGTCTTTCTATCTTTTTTATAGTGTCATAAAGTGGTCATTTTAGAAATGAGGTCAAATATACCGTCAATGTTCTTGCGCATCATTCATCGTTGCATGCCAGGGGTCACCACAAGGAGCAAGAGAGCACTGTACTATGACCTGCCTGCACCTGACAGTGTGCTGCTGTGCACCTTGTACAGGGTATATCATCTAGCACACGGTACTGAGTTAATCATTGCTCTGAACACATGTGCTCCGTGCAATAACATGAAGGGGTGCGATTTTTTTAAATTCTTTTATCAATACATTTGCATTCTATATTTAAAAATGAAATATTTATTTCATCACTATTACCTTTTTATATACAATTTGGTATCTTTGCTTAGCTAAAATATGGGGCATATTTATAAGATTGTAAATAAGACCATGACAAAATTCCCCTAAAACTGGTACAGGTATGGGATCCCTCATCCAGAAACCCATTATCTGGAAATCTCTATTATGGCAAGGCCTTTTCCCATAGACTCCATTTAAAGGGGTTGTTCACCTTCAAACGCCTAGTAAGTTTTTTTCCAATTACTTTCTATTATCAATGTGACACTGTTTTTCTAATGTTGAAGTGTTAAGTTTCATTTTTCACCTTGTAAAGCAGCTCTGGGATAGGGGTCGCCGACCCTGTAAATGGATCTAAATTGATACATTTAGTTGATACATTTCTTATCTTTGTCCCTGCTGAGCAGAATCTCTGGGTTTCATTACAGGCAGCTGTCAGAATTGATACAATAGTTGCTAATACTCCAGAGATGCTGCTGAGATGTATCAACTAAATGTTGTAAAAATGTATCAACTAAATGTTGTAAAAATTGTAACAGTTTAGAGTCTGCGCCTGAATTACTGAGCTGCCAGATTGAAAAACTAGAGACAGGAACAATCAATTTTAAACAGATTTTGAAAAAACTAAAAAATAAAAAATGGAAAGTAATTGGAAAAAGTCTTCATTTCTGGTGAACAGTCTGAAAACAATTGAACTGAAAAAATAGTTTAGAAGGTGAACAACCCCTTTAAGCAAATATATTAGGGATGCACCAAACCCACTTTTTTCGATTTGGCCGAACCCCCGAATCCTTTGTGAAAGATTCGGCCGAATACCGAACCCGAACCTTAATTTGCATATGCAAATTAGGAGTGGGAAGGGGAAACATTTTTTTCTTCCTTGTTTTGTGACAAAAAGTCACACAATTTCCCTCCCGCCCCTAATTTGCATATGCAAATTAGGATTCGATTCAGCCGAATCCTGCTGAAAAAGGCCAAATCCTGGCCAAATCCCGAACCGAATCCTGGATTCGGTGCATCCCTAAAATATATATACTGAATCTCTTTCTCTATAACAATAAAATGGTACCTTGAACTTGATGGTAACTAGGCTGCATCAATTCATACTGGTATCCAAACAGTCCTATTGTGTATTTTTAGCAGAATTAAGGTATTGAGATCCAAATTCCAAAAAGATCCATTATTTGGAAAACCCCAGGTCCCAAGCCGTAGAATGAATATGGGTGTTTTACCTTTTTCTTTCTTAGATAAAATTATTCTATTTACACTCTAAAGCCAAATTGCAAAGACAGGAATATTATCTGTCTACTTCCTTGTTGGTGTTTTGCTAATTCCATGGAAGAATTACAACCTAAAGTGGAAGGAAACTCTTGATACACAACAGCAAGAATGTCCGTTTAGCTCTTTAGGCTTATGCAAACTTAAATCAGCAACACCGGATACATTTCCAGACACAAATCCCCCTTTCAGTAGTCTGTACAACCGTGACAATTTTACAGTTTGGGCAGGTTGTATGCTTGGGATTTGCCCCCGTGTTATTTACCCATTATTAATGCTTGAAAACTGTAACCTCTGCTGTCATGGATGTCTCCAATTTCCTTCAGGTCTTTACTAGTTCCATGCTTATCTATTCCAGGCCAATGTATTTCTTATCCAAAAACGAAAGTGAGCAATCTGACAATACAGCGTTATCGAATTTTTTCAGCCGAGACCCACATGTCATTCAGCATTCAAGCATGCTTGGGCTTGATTGATGGATTGGTTTGTGACAAATAAAACTCAGATCAACAGCTCTGCACCTTTTCCCCATCAGGGACCAGAGTAAAGCATAACTCTATAACAATGGCAGGATTAGGGATGCATTAGCTCTCCATCGACCCAGGCCATCCACTCCCATCAATACTTTCTACGTAATAACCTGAAGCTATGATAAGAAAACAAAAGCAAAAGAAAGGAGAAAGGAGAAAACAAATCAATAGAAGAAGGGAATGTCTGAAAGATGCTTTGGCCAAAAGGAGAAAAAAATATTTGCCAAATTGCAAGCATAATGTTCTCTGACAAGAAGACAATGCAGTGTCAGAGTTTATCAGTGACTAATCCAATTGAAAGAGTTGTTAGTAGCCAAGATTTGTATTCTGAACTCAGACCATACCCATCCCTCTAGAAAAAACATTAAAATGTATCTAATTAAAATGTTGAATATGCACTAATTAACTTAATATAATTGCTGCTGAAATGTGTAGTGAAAATCAAAAATAAATAAAGAGGCAATATCTGGTAAATAGAAGTGAACAGCTAACACTAATCACTAGTACAAGCTGCTACTGTTTTAATTACCAGTGAAATATTGGCAAAAGTCATCGGTCTAACACCCGAGCGACTCTCATTGTAATCCACTTGTCAATAGGGCAATGGAGATCTATTGCTAACACCATCTCAGAATCCTTTACAACTCCACAACTCCAGAAAGGATTTCAGTAATATCAATATATTTAATTTCAGGGTTGGAGTTGGCAGGTCAGTATGAAGGTTATGTATTTATAAAATGATAGCAAGTTTCCAATAATAAAAGGTCAGTGCTATATTTTAGTAGATATTCCAGTTTGAAACTTACTGACACTAAGGCAATTTCCATCCCAAATTCTTTTAAAATGAGGATTGCAACTTTAGTATAGTTACACAACAAAAGGCTAATTAATATAATTGCATGTTTAAGCTACTACAGATATGTTTATAGTATGGTATCGATTATAGGGTTGAAAATTACGAAGTGAAACAGACACTACAGACATGGAATATGCATGTACAGGGCCCACCATCAGGGGGAGAGGGGGGAGAGTTGTAGGGGGCCCGAGCTCTTTCTGAGAGCTGCTGACTTCGGGATGGCATGGACGTTTAAGGGGCCCTGGCCACCAATTTTCTTATAATGTGGGGGGGGGGGGCTGACCACCAATTTTGTCCACCAATTTTTTCTCTCATGTGGGGTCCTAGCCACCAATATTTTTAAATGGGGGGGCCCTGGCTACAAATGTTTTTATGGGGGCCCTGACCACCAATAGGGGTCCCAGGAAATGTTGTCGTATGGGGCCCTGCGATTTCTGGTGGCGGTCCTGTGCATGTATATAAGTTTTAACAGAATTCCAAGTATAGTCTTGTGGTTTGCCAGCATGCATCTATACACAAAAAGAAATTCCAAGCTTGTCACACTTTCCAGTAATATATCACTCTCCCATGTAAGTCCTCTATCCCTTCATATTAGTGGCATGAAACATTTCTTGAATTTGTCAACCATCATACTATACATCATCAAATGCAGAACAATTAGCACTTTTGAGATATACGAGTGCTATGTATAGGTATGGGTTCAGGGACAGACTGGACACTGGGAAAAAACCTTGTGGGCCCCAGCTCTCATGGGCCCTGTTGGTCCAGACCCGTACCCTGCCCAAGTTGTCCTTCCTACCCCTGACCCCCTTCTCCAGCCCTGTTGTGAAAAAAAAAGCTACTGTATGCATATGTGCAGCAGGGGAGCTGAAGGTAGGTTGTGTCTTGAGCTGCAGAGGAGGCTTTACGGCAGGAACGGGTTTGGTAGGGTTCGTTATGCAAAACACTACCACTACAAAATATATAGCTTGGACTACCAAAAAAACCTATGTAAAATGAGGGAATTTACCAGTAATTAATATAGCAAAATAATTTTATAATTTCATTTGCATATAATTTCAAGACGCTAAATGAAATGGGGAAAAACTTAGGGTTATAAGACAACTGGATAATTCAGGCACACATGTAGGAAAATCCAGCTAGAGGGGGTGCACCGAGTGCTATTTAATTTAAATACAATCAGTACAACCCTGCAACATGCATTTATTAAATACGCCCCAACATTATCATATGGTTTGGTAACCCTAGCAAAACTGTAGCATATATTATATATTATATATGTATTGGTCCCTGTAGTATCATGGCACTAGAAAATGATAAATGCACAGTGCATTCAATTCCAATGGCATGCAGAGTACATAGGTTGTTTATCCTGGACTGATCTAGCAAACTGGAATTAGGCAAATTTGGAGTAATTATTTTGGCCTATTTATAAATCAGTAAATCAGCGCTAGTATGCAGTATGTCTCTTCAAAACCAAGGTTTATTAGGGTTTACTAGATTAATATATACACACATATTTCTCTCGAAATCTATCTTTAAACAAATTATAGCTACAAATTCATGAAATGTATTTGTTGTATAGAAAGGTGATTTCACCACTCTAAGAGCACTCTTAGAAAACCAGCGTGAAGTCAGTGAACAAAAGACAAATACCCCAGATATTTCTAATAAACGTGCTGCGAGTACACTGGGCTTGGTCATGTTTTGAAGGACGCTCCTTTGATATTGGCTTTTTTTTCCTATTTGTGTTCTGCCCATGTATAGGAAGCTTGTGGTAATTGGCTCAGACTTACTAATGAATTAATTAACTTCAGTCTATTTTACCTAACCTTAAATAATAAGAATCTGCTTTGGGCCATGCAATAATGCTGACAGGGTAAGAAAACAGTCATGTAGCAAAGCTCTTGAAAATTAATGAGAAACGAGGGAAGAATCAATGTACGTTCTGCTTGCTGAAAAACGACACAAGAAGGAGACAATAAAGAATGAATAAATACAGTCAGTTTAGAAAAATAGGCTTAAAAAACTGGGCAAATTCAATTACTGAAGTAATTAGGAGATATAGGCGAAGGGTGTCTGTTGGGATTTTGCCAGAAAACATGAATTAATAAGAGTGAATAGAAAGCGCCCATAACGTAATTAAGAGGCAATCACCTATGCCAATGAATACCTGGGGTATTCTGCAAACTATTAATCCAGCAATCAGAAATATTTTCAGATGATTAATACTAGAAATTTCCTTTTAATTTATGGTAAGATATCAATACAATAGAGCATTCTTTATTATTCTGGCATTTATATAGCTAATTAAACGAAGCAAACGATCCAGCATTAGGTGGCACAGTTACGGCAACAGTTCATTCTTGTATTTCTGTGGGATTTTTTTGGGGATTTTTACTAAATAAAATTTATAAATGTTCTCAGTTTTTATGCATGCACACTAACGGGGGAAAGTAATAAAAATAGCTAACGGAAAAACTATTCGCAATGCGAAAAGTTATGCCTTTGTGCGAACAAATTTTGCTTTGTGCGAATTTAATATAGCTTTTGTGAGCCCGGAAACTGTTTAGCGACTACTTCCGACAGTGAAAGGCCGTTTGCGAATTTTATAGTTTGCGCCAATGCGCAGTCAATGTAATAAAACTTCTTACTGAAAAAGTCGTTATGTTTGCTCCAAAAGATTACGACACCTTCAAGCACTTCTTATGAGTGCGCAATTAAAATTCGCAATGCACAATTAAAATTAGCAATTCAATAACAGTTTAAGGAACAATATTACATTGCAAGATGTGGATTTTTAGTCTTATTGGTGCGAATTGTTTTGCTCTTTGCGACTTTTATTACATTTCCCTGTAAGGGACTTATGAACACTGGGTCAAGATGCAAAGTATAAAAGCAGAAGCAAAGTGCCTTATTATTTCCTCCAATGCAGCTGTTTCTCTGGGCATGAGATGAGAAAATCTGCCACACCGGCAGGTGCCAATCGTGCCATACATATAAGGGACACAGACACATGCACAGACTTTAGTCAGTCTTAAAGGTAAAGTAAACCATAATAGACCGAATATGTCAAAAAATTGCATATTTTATATACTGAACTTATTGCACCAGCCTAAAGTTTCAGCTTCTCAAAAGAAGCAAGGATCAAGGACTTCAAACTTGTCACAGAGGGTCACCATCTTGGAAAGTGTCTGTGACACTCACATGCTCAGTGGGCTTTGAGCAGCTGTTGAGAAGCTAAGCTTAGGGGTCGTCACAAATTTTCAAGCAGAAAATGAGTTTGGTCTGTATTATAAGCTGATGCTACAGGGCTGATTATTAAATTCTGATGCTAGCGGTTCTGGTTTATGTGCTGCTATGTAGTAATTATATATTATATAATTACTAATCAGCCTTATATTGTGACATTTATATTCTAAGTGTACTGTATAGTTTGAGTAGGTCCCTAAGCTCAGTAAGTGACAGCAGCACAGAGCATGTGCAGTGAATCAACAGAAAAGAAGATGGGGAGCTACTGGGGCATATTTGGAGACACATATCCTTGGACTGGTACAGAAGCCCAAAACAATAATGTACAACATTTTTGCCCAACTTCTTTATTTAAGCTTTTGTTCTCCTTTAAGGTGTAAGAAATGAGTCTGTAAGCACAAGGTGTATCCGGAGCCCTGAACAGATGTCTTTTAAGTTCCAACTGCAAAGGTCATTTCACAAGCGGTACCCATGCTCAGGTCCTGAAGCACAACCTCACTAAGTGCTGATATTCATACTTGATAAAGGGCTTTGAGCCCGAAACATGTCGTTGGAATAAACACCTTTGCAGCAAGCACTGCTTATTGGCTCTTTCTCAGTTTACCTTCTTATTTGCTTCTTACCAAGTGCTGATTATTATGTGAATCCCTGCATATGTTGGCGTTAATCTTATGCTTGTTTTAATCTTATGATGTAACCTGAAGCCAATGCCTGTAACACATTATTAGTACGAAACCCCGATATCTCCAAGTGGAATAATTATATCAACATGAAGAATAAAGGCAACACCTGGCAAGAGAAGCCAACAGATGTCCCCTTTATGGGCAAGCACAAAATAAGATTACATTACCATGTGCTTATAAATTGATTGTTACTATTAGTTGGTTCATACTCTATATAAGAAGGAGCTGTCATATACTGTAGTCTGCCTTGGCTGAGGCATTTTCCATAATATTCAACTATGTATTACTATCTTTCAGCTTTTGTTTGTGTCTATGGACAATGACTCAGCAAATGTGCGAAGAATGAATGATTAGTGTCCAAACATTGTTTTTCTGCCTTATTATTTGTGATTCATAAAATATAGAGAATATATATAAATAGGACACCATTTTCCTTTAGGGTAGGGCTATGTGCCTCATGTTGCTTGATGTGACCCTCTAGTATGCAGGTCATATTCAAATGGGAAGGCTGTAGCCAGCAGCCGGTTAACAGATGAACTGATGGTGTGTTCTTGCTAGCACCATTTTTGACTACTGGCTCCTACGGATTACATAACATTTATATTTTGTTGGCCACTTACCAAATGCTTTACCCAGCTGGGCACAGTTTGGCAACTTGCTGCCAGGAGTCCAGTGATTGCTAGTTACTTAAGTATTGCACCCTTTGATATCATTGGGTTGGATTGTACAGTATATGTATAAATTGCAGTATACTTCATTTGCAGAGGCACGTAGGGTAAACAGACCACAATGTTTGCAAATGTATATCCCATAAACAAGAATAATGAAGTGCTTTTTGCCCAGAGATGCCTTGAAGATCTTTCCAACAACATGCTAGGATCACTGCAAAGTTGTTGGGACCAGCATTTTGAAGATTCACAGCTTATGTACTAGGGTGCAATGGAACCTATAATTTATTAATTCCCTGATATATATATATATATATATACTGTATATTTTTATTTATTATTATATATCCTCTAGCACCATAGGAAGGCAGCCAAGTCAGGGCTGTAGGAAAACTATTTACTTATTCAAACATAATGCGTTTCGGATGTGATACTGAAAGGGCAGTAGAGATAAAGAAAAAAGTCATAAGAGCCTCACTTGTGAAAGGGAACCATAGTTACATTAATTGATTATCTGTGTTTGATATTGTCACTCAATATATTGTTGCAAGGAAATAAGCAAAGCACAGGAAATTTCATTTTTAAACCTGCTACAAATCGGAGTATATCTCAGCTTCAACTAAGATATGAAAACATATGCTCAGATAATACCATACTCTTTTTTTTTTTTTTTTGAGAGAGAAATCTTTATATTGTTGATGCTGCCTGCTTTATTCTGTAGCCAAGTAACACCGCATTTATAAAGAGTAGCATTGTATTTAATCTATGACCTCAGAGAGAACCTTACAGTAAATACAGAAACAAGTCAAGTAACTCACTAAAGATCATTCAGGGTGGGGGTGCGGTTGGAGGGGGATAAGTTATGAATGAAGGACAGAGCTGAAAACCTCTGTTAGAAATAGCCAAGTGGTATATTTAGATTAATGTATGTCTGTAGATTAATGAAGTTCCAAAATGCATTGTTAGCATCATTTGCATCACTGTGTGTAGAACCTTAATAATGT
>CM076681.1:49750130-50015130 GCA_038501925.1 Xenopus petersii | reverse complement strand
GCTCAAGGGAGCTCTGTTGCATAAGTTCTTGTTAGAAGAGGAAGCATTTCTTATCATTTTAATTTTTAATTTTAATGTAAGAACACACATTTGAATAAAATGAGGAAATTCCACTGGTATGGTAGGAACCTCAAGCTTGGCATAAATATATACCAAAAAAAAGAAGAGAAAGGTACATACTTTAATGCAGATCTGTCCAACTGAATGCCTACAGTTTAAATATGGCCCTCTAAGGCCTAGATATATACAAAAATAATATAATGACCAAAGAACAAGATATTTACACAAATTATTAAAAACATTGTAATTATTGTTTACACCTTATATCTAATATATTTCAGCCGCTAATTAAAGGGCAGATGACATCCCCACTAAAACTACATTTGTGTATCTCCTTAAATATGGCCGGGAGGAGAAGTTTGCACAAGTATCAGACCTGTTATCCAGAATGGGACCCGGGGGTTTTCCAGATAAGGAGTCTTTTGTAATTTGGATCTCCATACTTTCAAAGGGTCATTTACTAAAGTCTGAATTTTTCTAGTCGGAGTTTTAAAGGGGAAAACATATTTTTTTTATGGAATAAAAAAAACTCAAATTTTTTGATATTTATTATACCCCGGGGCTGCTAAAAATCAGAATAAAAAAAATACTCCATCTTAAACCTGCCAAGGTCATGTAGAAGTCAATGGCAGATTTCCCTTTTACAATTGGAAAATATCATGATCTGCGCTGGGTGTCTGATGATAATCTGAATAATTTGCGGTTTTCGGGCGATAAGATGAAAAAATCCAAGTTTTAGGGCACAATTTAGATTTTTTTCACAATTTTATTGAGTCTTTTCCCACACCAGATTATGCCCAATTAATTTATTGATAAATAAGGTAAAATTGTGGATGGGAGTCTGGTCAAAGTTGTTTTCATAAAATAATGAGAACATTTTGAATTTTAGTACAACCCCCTTTAGTCTACTAAAAACTTATTAAAATGAAATAAACCTGATAAGATTACTTTGCCGCCAATAAAGATTCATTATATGATGTTTCCAGATTACAGATCCAATGTCCAAGATCTTGCAAGTTACTAATAGTCTTCTGCCTACTACTGTTTCAGTTGTGCACCCATGTTACCAGAAACCTGAAATATAGAACTCTGGCTGGAGGTTAACCTTTTTTGGCTTTAAACATTACAATGCATTATAACTCAAAGAATTACAACTATAGATAAAATGAATGTAGAGAGGAATTTTCCCTGTGATATGTCCATTGTACATAGAAGGCATTCATTCCTTATAAAGGTTTCTCTCAAAACTCTGTGGGAAAAACAGACATATAGAAAATATCAATGCTATAAAATCAAATTATGTTTTTCAACAGGGACAACACCTTATCGCTTTTTATCAGATATTCTTTACTGCAAAAATAGAAAGTCTGTGCTGCAATTATATCTGAAAGCTGTCATTTAAATTATAATATTAATCAGTCATATCTAATATACCAGTATCTTGACATGGAGGAACGAACCTATCATTACTGTATCAGTTATTTATTCCTGTCCAATCACTTGTGTGGCAGTCAATTATTTGTCACAATTTACTGTAAGACCTTCTAATCAGCCACAACTACTGACCTATATTTAAAAGAAAAAAATCTTACAGGATATCATTGGGCATTGTAATCTTTACTTAGTATTGCATTTATTAAAATGGTATGCTGTGAAGGGGTTATGGGTGCCATTATGGTAATTATCTTATCATGCACATAAAGAACAAATCTTTATTGTTACCCCTAATTTACACAAGGGGGCAGAAATAGAAGTGAAATAGTAAGTACATCATTAATTTTAATATCTAATTAAGTAATTGCCAATGTATTTCTGCTGTGACAGACATCAAAATGTCAACAGTTATGAGGCTGTATACCCATAAATGAAACACTGCATTAGGAAGGTCAAGCTTTCTTTCAGGTAGGGCCCAAAGAAAAGTAACTCTAGTTTGCCGTGCCACCGGATTATTTACACATAATTTTCTATATTTTAGCCTTTCAATCTAGGCATGCCAGGGAGTTCAATCTACTTTTTTAAAGAGTGAAATATGTTTTTTTCCCCTCTTACTGTCTTCCCCCAATATAGCAGCCAAAAAACCCCAAAATAATTTTTTTTAACAACTTTCCAATATTCATGCATTCCTTTTAATAAGTAATTATTATATATGTTCTTACTTTTGATACCAGTACTCGCCTGTCTCTTTTTATTCCTTACACTCCTCTTACCCACCACCTGTACTATTGAAATAAGCAGCCTTTTGTGTCCTCCTTCCGTCTATTCCGTCTAGCTGTAGAAAATTCCAAAGTCAGGCATACATCAGGAAGTGTTGAAATAAACGTTGAAATAAAACTTACCACGTTTTTTCATCAAAACCCTAGGAGTGCGGTTTCATTCTTTCGTTTGTATGCTGTATATAACCAGCACCCAGGTAATTGTTTGGTTGTCTAGTGCACCAGCTCTGAACTCTTATATATATATATATATATATATATATATATATATATATATATATATAAAGCTGTGTGAAATGATTTGTGAGCACAGAAGTCTCAAAGGCTGGGCGCATTACTAAAAAAAAATATATCATCTTATATTATTTGATATTTTGAATTTTAGATACTGGGTTAATTGAACCCAAGTTTTCTGAAAGTTTGAATGATTGTTGAAAAAATGGGTCTTCCATTTGCCTTATATAATTTACTGTGTATACGGGTTTCCTGCGATAAGAAGTTTGCTAAGTGCAGGATAAGAGGCCACATTGAGCTTGATAAGATAACTTAGGATAATCTATTTTGCATACTAACCATCTGTGTATAATAATTTCTGGTTTTTGGTCACATCTCCAGCAACTGTCATTGTCCTTTAGTCCTGCTTTGTATAACTAAACTCATGTAAAAAAAGTTTATATACTTGACATATTCCTGGCATCAGTTGGAGGATGACGATATACTTAAACTAAACTAATGAGAAAACATATGTACAAGAATAAGTATTATTTGTTCCTTTATGGATATTAAAATAAAGAAATCACAATGAAATCTAACTGCAGATAAAAACTTTTTAAAATGATTTCCTTTTTTCTCTGTAATAATAAACCAATACATGGTATTTGATTCTAACTAATATATAATAAGCATTATTGGTGGCAAAACATTCCTATTGGATTTTTTCTGATGTTTAAATCATTTTTTAGTAGACACAAGGTATATAATTTATAGTTACGGAAATATCCCTTATCCAGAAAAAAAACCAGGTTCCAAGCATTCTGTGTAACATTTCCCATACCTGTATATTTTAAAAATGAATAATATTATATAAAACAACCCTAAACATTGGGCTGGTTATCAACAGTGCCCTAGTTAAGTGAATGTTTAGCTTATATAGGAATAATATGCATAAATAAAATCTATTTTTCAGCAGCCATAAAAATGTTATCCTTGTTTCAAAAGCATGTCCGAGGAGAAAGCAAAAAACTGCCAAGGGTGAAGGCCAATGTTGCAAGGTGGCAGTTACACTTTTAGAAAAGAGATTTAGCAGCTTGAATTTTTGCTTTAGTGGAAATAATTGCCTCCTACCGGCAGTGATTTGAGTACATCACACACCTGGCCATTCTCTGGAGCAGGCTCTCTCTGGGATATCACTAGGGTTGAAAAAAGATACACAGAGAGGACCATCTGGTTGTTTTCATGATAACACATAAGAGATGAAAAGGGGTCTATTATAGTTGTAAGTGCATTAGTCACACCTGCGCATCAAATGAAGCGCACTCTAAAATAATCAGGCCCAGATTAGCATGCAAAACTTCTAATCCTTTTATTTGGAGTACTCGGATGATTTAAAAATTACAAGATAGGAAAAGGAATGAAGACAGCAACTTTTTGGAGAAATTCATGGTATTAAAGTCTAAAATATGTGCAGAAAATCTGATGGTTGTCTTATTCCCAACAAAGGCCTTAATCATGGTTGGGATGCTGTCATATTAAAAAAGGAAGGGGTAATTACTGTTATAGGACTTCTAAACCTCTGGAACAGTAAGTTTAGTATACAATATACAGGATTATATATATATATATATATATATATACTATATACATTATATATATATATATATATTATATATAATTATATACATTATATATATATATATATATATATATATATATATATATTTTTTTTTTTTTTTTTTTTTTTTCATCAGGGAATACTTAATTTATTAAAACACACAGGATTCTTTCAGTGAGTCATGTTAAATGGTTATCAATAGCAATCTGAACCTGAAAACTCTCTGGTCCTGCAGTGGATTCTTCAACTACAAAATGCAAATTTAGAGCATCCCCAACATTAACAAGAGAACCTAACTTGTATTATACTTTGTATCATACTAAATATATCTCTCAAGTTTTAAAACTTTACGCATTGTTCTACTCATCATGAAGCCTGCATTCTACTTTGAGTTGAATGTTGGGATTCTCAAGTTACAAAACCTAATGTACTTTTCATCTTAGTAAATACTGTATGCATTTCAATGTCAAGTTCAAACGATTAAAAAAAACTAGTTAGTGCTGTATTACTTTTTGTGTAACGTCCAGTGTAAATACCAATGTAAATATCAGAAAAAGACAAATGTGACATTTTAAAATCTGAACTATGGGTCATGTACATTCTGTCTGCTCAGTCAACATGATGCCTTGATCATAGCAGCATATTCTCAGCCCCCCAGGATGAATGTAAGCAGGTGTTTTGGAACAGGCAACAAATTAAGATCTCTTGCAACTCAATACTCTGCTTCGTGTCATATGTCAGGGTCCGCACACAAACATATACTGAATAGTGTGATAGTAGGTCCTTATGTGGATTAACCTACTGAGCGGTTTGACTGATCATAGTGTTTGCTATGTATTACATCAGTCAACCCTGAACTGCCTGGGCCTGTTTTTCCACATTGTGATCGAATTGATCTATTTAATTGCAACGGTCCATATAACAGATATTGAATGCTTTCCCTTTGTCCACATTAATCAGTAGCACGTTATGAACTTCAAATGAAAAACTATTTACCAAACCAATTCATTACAGTATGCTGTAGGCAATAATGGTATAAACTCCATTACTCATTACTGACTTTTCTTAAATTGTTAACAACATAGTCTGTAACTGAGCCAGTGCCATGTTACCAGTACTAATAGCACAACTATACGTTTAAAACAAACTTCAAATGCCACAGAAGAGCAACCTGCAGTCATAGAGCTGGGGAATTGATCCTTGAAACATTTGCCTTGCTTACTACATTATATGTTAATATGACCTTGTTTTTAAAGCAAAATGACTGTGTTTATCCAGAAGATATGCACTTTGCAGGTTAGTTGTATGTCCCACATAGAAGGAGGCATGGCTGGTATGCTAGGTAGGTTAGTGTTAGATTGGTTTAGAGGGACTTGATCAACTCAAGGCTGTTGTCTTTCCTCTACTGATAGCCTTTTTTGGATGACACCCTTTGTCTATATTATTTCACATTGAGTATGGCTGGTGAAGAGAAGTGAAAAGTGTTGAAGAAAATGAAGTATTGTTTTCTTTGATGCCGAATTATTAGACTGGGCATTAGGCCAGAAATGGAAATATGAGAAAGAAACTGTAATATAATTTAATTTCAATAAGTTTTTATTGGGGTTTTTTCAAGTTAAATTACAGCTTTTGGTAAAAGCCTAATATATACTTTAAGTAAAAGTTTTTACATTAACACATAATGACATTAATAATCACATTAATTATTAACATTTGTATAGAATTGGTCACAAACAATATGTTTATACAGTATTCTAGTAATAAACTTATATTTCAAAACATTGTTATAACAAACCTTATTGTTTGACTAAATACCTCTATTAATAGTAAGTCAAGGAAATTTTTCTAGAAAAGCTATAATTTTTAAAGGTAATAAAGTATTATAAGTATATATCTGTATTACACCCCAATGGTGGGGGAAATATACTTTTATTGTAACTAAACAACTACAACTACAAATAACAGTGTCCTTTTTGAATCAGTTGCTGAGAATTAAGAATAATTCACACTTTTCACGAATTAGTAAATTATGCAGAATCAATCCACAAAACAGTATCTCTGTGAGAGGATATATGGCCTAAGATCAAAGTTCAAATAACTTAGTGTCTGGATAAACCGAAGACCATAGACATGCCCTTACCAGAAAGGATTGAAGGTTTCCTGATTTTATTGCCCAAGTCTTTTCAGCTTGGAGGTTAAATTCTACTCTCTTTAGGATATCATCAAGTTTAGGAACAATTTTTGACTTCCAGTTTTCTGCGATATAGGATCTAGTTACTACAAATATATGATTAAACATCAATCTTTCCTTGGGAGGCATGTCCATAAGAAACTGTAATATAAAGAACAATCCATGGCAGTAACGGAACTAGGTGGGGGCGGGCCCTGGTGGGCAGGCCCGGACTGGCAATCTGTGGGTTCTGGCAAATGCCAGAGGGGCTGCTGTACGGCTCCATAAAAGTTACCATATAGTGGGCTGGTAGGAGGCTGTTTGGGCCTCTGTGTACTTGGAATGACAGGGCCTATTTTGACTCCCAGTCCAGGCCTGCTGATGGGGGATGTGCAGCCCCCCCCCCACCCTCGTCCGGGAAAATTTACGTTACGGCTGCTGCCAACTCCAGCCGCCTGCAGTGCGTGATCTGCCGGGGGGGCCCTGGCCCAGTTGCACCCCATGCTCCCCCCAGTAGTTACGCCACTGATCAATGGTAATCAAAGAAAAGATGACAAAATATCTAATGAGCCCTGGATCTTAATTTCTGTGTTTACAGCCAGATATAATTTATCACCTAATTAGCACTTAATTTTACAAGTGCAAACTCTAAGTGCCAACAGCCAAACAGCACTAGCTTTGTGAAATCGGTAGTTGTTATTGAAGCAGAACCTGTGTTCTGACAAAACAGTAAAGTGACAAAAAAGTAAAACCACTGTAATTCTTTTTTTTGTTGTTGCAAATTCACACCAAATGGTGAAGCTGGTTATCATGAAATCGTGACCTGAAATCTGAATGACGTATTACAGTTGCAGCATTGTGGTTTTATGGCGTCAAATCCGAAAAAAATGTATGATTCTGATTTTTTCAAGATTTAGCAAATCTTTTTTCTGTACCAGATCGAGTTAATTTATTGATAAATAAAAACTGTAAATGTAAAACTTTGGATGGTAGTTTGATCTAAGTGGTTTGAATAAAATAATGAGAATTTTTTTGATTTTAGTAAATTAGTAATTTAGTAAATTACCCCCTAAATGCTGCAGGATAAATATAGTTCTGTAATTGCTAAATTCTTTATAGGACAGGGAAAGGCATCGTTACTGGCAGAGGGGTCCAGAGGAAAAAAGTAACAGCACGATTCCTACCTTTTCCAGAAAACCCTCAGCAGATTTAGGGGCAGTTTTGTAATGTTCTTGTTTTTTGTGTTTTTCTTTGGTTCATGTAAAGCAAGACAAAAAAACATGATCACTTTTTTTTGCAATCGTAATTTTTTGCTACAATGGTGTTACTGTTATGTAATATGTTAGTTGGTACATTTCTTATCTGTGGACCTGCTGAACAGAAACAGAAGTTTCATATACAAGTTTTTACTGCATTCCACAGATTTTGCAGAGAAATGTATCTGTATGTAACTAATGTAACAGTTTACAATCTGTACCTGGATTACTAAACTGTCAGTCTGATACATCAGAGAAAACATTAAACTTTAGACTTCAATTTTGCAAAAATGGGAAACAATTGGAAAAACCTCTGGTGAATAATCTGAAGAAAACTAAACTGAAAAAAGTGAACAAACCCTTTAATCATTCTTTTGCAGTGAGACTAAAATGAGTAAACACACATAAAAAGGAGTATAGACAGTTGCACGAATGGGAAAAAACTATTTTATAGTATAACAATTTCAAAAATTTGGAAATATAGTGATATTTTGGAAATATATTAATTATCTATGGTTTATAAGGGGGAATGTAATTAAAAGTCACAAGCATTATTTAAAATGGCGCCTTTGTGAATGTTTAGCACTGCTCGCATTGTAAAATCAGTCACTGGCGAATATTACATTGCGCAGTTTCGCTAAGCAAAGGTTTATCATCAACACCTGCTCTGGAGTTTCGTTAAATATTTTGTAGCTAAAAAGACTTTGCGTTTGTGAAAAATGAATTACCCTGCGAATGTTGGCAAAAGCCATTTGTTCGCAAACTTTACAATGAAGTCGTTAAGGCCTTTAATCAGCCAAAAAGGACGCAAACATGGTCGCTAACGTTTGTAAGCGTCTTTGCACTAGCAAAACATATTACATTCTCCCATAGAATTTCCTTCATTTTATGAGTTGACATCACTAACTTTTATGACTTCATTATTTGATGCTAATCTAATAAGTCTATAAATTTATTTTTTTTCATTTTAACATACATGCACCCTTAGGTATTTGCTGGTTCATCACTGTGTGTGAGTTTGGGGATCTGTATGTTGCACATTTCAGCTGTTTTCAATGGCAAAATGAAACATAGAGACTATAGGGCTCATTCCCATCCACAAGTGCAGTGAGCAAAGTACAATTTCCAGTGCAATCTCCAGTGGCATAACTAGATTGTGCCAGGACCCCTGCAAAACAATCTTCAGAGGGGCCCGACACACTCCAATGCACAAGTTATTCAAAGAATAAAAATGACCAAAACAAACAAAAAAACATTCATAATGTGACATTGCTCATTTGACAGTTTAACAATGGGAATTTAATTACACATTGCTTTTTTAAGACCTGCTAGAAGGTGATGAGTATTAATTTGCCACAAACCAGATCATCAGTAAGTTCCTCTACTCTGCATTTTGGATTATTCATATACTAATTGTATCCAGTGTCCCAAAAAGTTTCTTTTATTACACAACAAGGTCTTGCAAGCTCTCAACTGCCATACATCAGGCCAGTAAAGGCAGATCCCTTCCAGCTAAAAATAGGAGTGAAATCAATAAGTATGTAGACATACAGCTTAAGATATCTTCCGGCATAAAATGATCAAGTGCTTCAATTAGGTGATATTTCAAGTACATTATGAGGCTGTCTGGACCCATCTGTTTTTTATTGCTCTAAATAATGTTGAACATTAAACAACACTTGCTAAATGAGTAACATACCACACACATTTATCACACCTCTGGGAAGGTCTCTCAACAGATCGGTGTCTAACAAGGGTCTTGCCCCTCAATCATCAGTGCTAATGACTGCACATTGCTCCTGAAGCATAGAGAAACAATTTATCACACGCATTTGGTCTGAAGAAGGGTTGAAAGAATTTGCAGCTAAACAAACTGCAATCCCACTGAAAAAGGACTGGGAAGATGAACACAGCATACTGGGACTCGAGGCTCAGTTGTTACAGGCAACTTATTAAAGAGTATATAAAAATATACTGAAAACAGATCTGTAATATAGAGTGTTTAAAAAAAAAGGTTAGCATGTACATTTAATACAATTGTATAGTGATTTTATGCTAATTTGTAGCCAACTGAAAATCGCCGCCATAACATTCAAAAAAAGCCACATGAAAAAAAATGGCATTATATTTCTGATTTGCAACACTTTTTAATAGTTTGTATACAGGCAGGTTATTCACTAGTTTGCAATGTTGTAATGGATCATGATTAAATTCACAAGTCTTCAATGAAGCCAACTAATTCAAATAATCCATCTATTTTATTAAAATGTAGTCTTATATAGCTTTGTAAAAACAGGCTTAACATGCATACACTATATACTGTTATGGAAAATGATATTTCTATATATTTAAGACAAGCATACAGTCTTATGCTTTAGCATAAACATTTTGTTGTATATTTCTTTTCTCTGCACCCTTTTTAATTAGCTACCTGACGCCTATGAGTGCTCATGTACATCTGCAATACTTCCTGATTTCCATTCCAAATCTAGCTCTCCTGCACCCAGTTATGCATGGGGATTCTGGAGTTACTGCCACTTCCAGACCAAACAATAGCTCCAGGGTTCCCTTTGCGCCCAGTGTCAATAGATGCAGGGTGTTTGCGAAGCAGCTGAACACATTCAGTCTGATTAATCAACACATATCTTCTTCTCTGACAAATATTTCAACTAACTGTCAGGAAAATGTTTATAAATGGGAAAAATATAGAACTGCCAGATCCCTTAGTTCAATACTTGAATATTATTAAAATATTCTGTTTAGCAGTTATACATTCATTGCTGCATTTCAGTTTTATTATATGTTATGGTATAGGGCAGCCCAGGAGGCTTATTTGGGGATGTGCCCCAAATTTAAATATATACACATTAGTATTGTTTAAAGGGATACTGTCATGGGAAAAAATTTTTTTTTTCAAAATGAATCAATTAATAGTGCTGCTCCAGCAGAATTCTGCACTGAAATCCATTTCTCAAAAGAGCAAACAGATTTTTTTATATTCAATTTTGAAATCGGACATGGGGCTAGACATATTGTCAATTTCCCAGCTGCCACAAGTCATGTGACTTGTGCTTTGATAAACTTCAATCACTCTTTACTGCTGTACTGCAAGTTGGAGTGATATCACCCCCTCCCTTCCCCCCCCAGCAGCCAAACAAAAGAACAATGGGAAGGTAACCAGATAACATCTCCCTAACACAAGATAACAGCTGCCTGGTAGATCTAAGAACAACACTTAATAGTAAAAACCCATGTCTCACTGGGACACATTCAGTTACATTGAGAAGGAAAAACAGCAGCCTGCCAGAAAGCATTTCTCTCCTAAAGTGCAGGCACAAGTTACATGACCAGGGGCAGTTGGGAAATTGACAAAATGTCTAGCCCCATGTCAGATTTCAAAATTGAATATAAAAAAATCTGTTTGCTCTTTTGAGAAATGGATTTCAGTGCAGAATTCTGCTGGAGCAGCACTATTAACTGATGCATTTGAAAAAAAAAACATGTTTTCCGATGACAGGATCCCTTTAACTCTAAGCAGGTCCTTGGAGCCTACAGATGACACACACACATGCCTGTCTATACAAGGTGCTGAGATGATTGATTGTGGTAGGAGGATCCTGCCAAACTAAAACCAATAAAGACTGCCGTTACACTGACTATGGCTGAACTAATGTTTGTTTTGCATTACACACCATTTGCATTTGACCTCTGTTTTTCTTTACATAAGTGTCTTATTTAACACGTTAGCAGTAAATGGTAGCTCATGTTTGTCATTGATCTAGCGGAACTGATGATAAATTATCATGACACTTTTAATAAACTCTTTTCTTTTTGGAAGGCAGAATCTACTTAACCAATCGCTGAATGGTAATGGATCATTTACAGTTATTATTGAATCACGGAGAGGTACTGCTCATTCTAATTTGCTTGTAGACTGTATAGTAAACACTTTTGTAGATTTCAAGACGGGGCAGTGTTGTTTTTTTGAGATTTAACAGTACAGGGGTTTTACATTTACATTACAGGAATTACATTTTAATATGCAGAATCTGTGATGTCACATGAAATAGATAAAAAAAGAATTTCTAAAATTCTCTTGTTGTTTATTTATTTATATTACTCTCTCTCTTTATTTATATTCTCAGGGTCAGACTGGGCTAGTGGGACACCGCGAAAATACCCATTGAGCCTCGTCCCTCATGGGACCCCGCTTGCGCAGATCCACTTCCGGTTCGCTGACCCCACAAAAAAAAAAAAAAATGTGGCCCTGCACAGCTGCACCCGCACATACACTCTGGTGTTCGCACATGCACGGCGCCTGCAGCGTTCACGCATGAGTTTCTCACAGACTGGTTCAAGGTGCATAAAACAAAAGACTGGGATCCTCAACATGAACAGTCAATAGATGTCAAAGACTTATAGTATATATTATAGTTTAAAATATGAGATACTGCAGGTTATGTAGTTCAATTTTATTTATAATCATGTTAGTATAATTCTATCATGTGGCGGACCAGCTGACAATACCACTAAATAACTCTACTCTACAATGAACATTTGATTTTCTAACTACACATACTCAGTTCAATCAATACATTACTTAAATTCATCCACATAAAACCAATCATAAATAGTAGCAATAACTTTCATTTCAAAGAAATGTTTTTCTGCAATAAATAGTCCAAAATAATACATAACAAACACAATATACACAACAGCATATTTCCCTTTGTCAAATTCCATTTTTAAGGCTAGACCTTCACATCTTCCTGCATTCAAACCTCTTTCCAAACCATTCATTCTTGTTTTTGTTGAAATAAGATTTCTAATATCAATTTTGTTAGCATTCCAGCTTATTTTCTTTTCATGGTCCTAGATGCAACCTTCTGATTTTACTATGTCTTTATAAACTGTACTTAACATCTCATACATTTTATTTCTCTCCATCAGCTACTTTCAGAAATCTCATTTCAATAATCCATGAAATTCTATAAGGCCCTGCCACATTGGATTACTTTAGTTGAAATTTGCCAAACAGGTAGACAACTAGAGCGTTTCCATTGTTTATATAGAACATGTGAGATGTGGTTAAATGATGATGCAGACTAAACAGAAAACTTCTATCTTGTTATGTTTTGGGCTTCTGTACCAGCCCAAGGCAACCACAGCCCTTTAGCAGTAAAGATTTGAGTCTCCCATCATGCCAAAGTAGCCCCCCATCTTCTTTTCTGCTGATTCAGTACACATGCTCTGTGCTGCTGTCACTTACTGAGCTGAAGGAATAACTCAAAATATACAGTACAAATTGGGGTAAATTTATCAAAGAGTGAAGTTAGAGATGGCGACAGTCCGCTAGCGTGAAATACCGCCTCTCTTCACTCATTTCTATGGGATTTTATATGAAAGCTATAAAAAGAAAAGTAATTCATAAAGATAATTACTACATGGCAGCACAGAAACTAGTGTAACTAGCATCAGAATTTAATAATCAGCCCTGTAGCATCAGCCATATTACAGGCCAACATCATTTTCTTCTTGGTAATTTGCATGACCCCTCAGCTTAGCTTCTCAACAGCTGCTCAAAGCACACTGAATATGTGAGTGTCACCGACACTCTTCCAAGATGGTGACCCCCTTGGACAAGTTTGAAGTCCAGGATCATTGCAGGTGCCTAAAGATGAATATGTTAAATATGCCATTTTTAGCCATATTCATTTATAGGGTTTAGTTCTCCTTTAACTTAGTAGCTTGAAAAGCTTGAAAACTGCCTTCTACAAGCATCTTTATATTTAGTATTTTACAATTTTTCATAGTCTGTTTTCACTGTAGCTCTCCAGTTTGAAATGTGTTTTGTATAGTTGCTATATGGTCCCAGAGGCATGTGAAATATTGTGTTGTATTGAATGGGGGGGGGGGGGAGTGTGACCCTGTATAACTAGTTGTGCATAAAGGTAGTTTGAGGTTATATGCAATATGGGTAATGTACAGGTATGGGATCTCTTATCTAGAAAGCTCAGAATTACGGGAAGGCTGTCTCCCATATATCCCATTATAAGATAATAATTATCATTATTAAAAAATGATTTCCTTTTTCTCTGTAATAATAACAGTACCTTGTTCATGGTCCCAGCTAAGATATAGTTAATACTTATTTGAGGAAACACAATCCTATTAGGGATGTAGCGAACCGCCGCCGATGTGTTCGCGAACGCCGGCAAAATTTGCGAACAGTAAGCGAACTGTTCGCGAACTTCGATCATCCGGAAATCGTTCGATTCGAACGATCGAAGGATTGTAATCGTTCGTTTTCGTTCGAGTCGAACGATCGAAGCCATTGGATCGAATGATTTCATTCGATCCAATGCTTCGATCGTTCGATTCGAACGAAAATCCTTCGATTTTAGCGCTCGAATGGTCGAATGGTCGAACGATTTTGACGCGAACGCCTATTGGCGAACGTCGCGCGACGTTCGCGAACTTGCGGCGGACGCGAACAGCCAATGTTCGCGCGAACAAGTTCGCCGGCGAACAGTCCGCGACATCCCTAAATCCTATTGGGTTTATTAAAGGGGAACTATCGCAAAAATGAAAATTTAATCTAAGCTTCATCATACTAAAATGAGAAACTTTTTAAATACAATCAATTAAATATTCTGCATCATCTCTGAAATAACCAAGTTTATCTCAATGATTATCCCTCTCCAGCATCTGTTTCTCTTCATTCTGTCTTCATGAAGCAATTGGGTGTCAGATAATCATTAGACCATTAGATCCAATATACTGTATGTTATCCCCTATCTAATGGTCTAATGATTATCTGACACCCAATTGCTTCATGAAGGCAGAATGAAGAGAAACAGATGCTGGAGAGGGGGCTCCTTTCTTAGCAGATGCATTAGAGCTCATTCAAAAAACTGATTCCAGTACAAACAAAATCTAACAAAATAACTGCCTTTTACACAAATTCTGCATGTAGAGAGACAGGATTTCTGGTGATTTTAATAGAGTAAGCTCTAATACATCTTCTAGGCAAAAGGAGCCCCCTATAAGATATATTGGATCATTCACCTGACACCCAACTCCTGAATGAAGACAGAATGAGGAGAAACTAATGCTAAAAGAGGAATAATGAAGATAAACTTGATTATTTCAGAAACAGCACAGAATTTTTAATTGATTGTATTTACAAAGTTAATTTCAGCTAATATTCATTTTTCATGATAATGAAATGTTTTAATGTTTAAATGGTTGTTTAGTACCATTTTTCTATTTTTTCCCTACAAATCTCGAAAAATTTGTGGTTGTCCTAAATTTCCTAAAAGCTCTAAAAATTCGAGATTAATTAAGTATCAAAAAACACCTCTAAATAGTTCGCAAAAGTTATATTGAATTTGAGCAAAGGAAAATGTGTTGACGCAAAGGCATAACTTTTTGCATGGTGAATATTTTTTCTGTCATTGACTTTTATTACATTCCCCCATAAGTGTTTCACCACATGAAACATATTTCTGAAGTATCCCTTTATCTCTAAGCTTATGCTATAGCTTCAGTTCTCTAGCTCTATTATAATTTTCCACCAAGAAACCAGCAAACAATGGCTTATTTCTAACCAGCCATTCCTACACAAACACATTTTCATAGAAGCGAAACAGGTCAGATTCGGCCATCACTAATTGGGAATTAAATTTTCCTTTTCTGTTCTTTCAGAAAACTCACCATACATAGGCATATAGAATCCATCCATAAGAATTCCCAGTCTATTTGTCACGTTGTCTGGCACTGACTTGGGCAGTTCTGATTACGCTCTTTTCTACTTGGATGAATCTGGGAGTAAAACCGCTCTACCACCATTCTTTCTGTGTTGTTTAGGCTCTTCATTTTTTCATTTTCTCTCCGAGGAGATCTATGCATATTGTTGCTCTCATATAAAAAGAATATCTGTTATGATACCATGATATATGAGAAATACTGGATTTTATGCAAATTTTCCAAAGTCTGTAGAATGTTTTTGGTAATTGTCATTTCTGCTTAATTATCATATTTCTCTACTCGCAGTAAAAACAATACGGAACATAGCAGGAGAAATTTCAGAACATATCGGTCGTGAAAGAAGAAATTAAATTAGTCACACCTCTTTAAACAAAACATATGCAACTTGTAAAACGTCTGTGAAAATGTTGTCATGTCAACACTTAGCCATTAAAAAGCCATCATCATAACGATACAACACTAATTACTTCAGGCATGCTTGGTTCAGCTGCTAAATTATCATTTCTTTTTTTCTACATAACATTATTTCTTTTTTTCAGCCAACATAAAGGAATTGTACTGTAAATGAGGGCATACTCGCTACACTGCTACAAAACCCTGAGTGTTCATTTCATGTGGCAATTAGGTATTTTGATTATTTGCCTGACATTCGTTTTTCATTACTCAATTCAGAAATAACCGAAATGGCAGGGGCGCTGGTTACATTCAGAGTTATGTCTTAGAGGCATCTTGAATATTAGTTTTTGAAATACATGTCAAAATATGAGTTACATGCAAATCTATTCTATAGTAACGGTTTAAACATATTTTATTCTCTATAAATTAATCATTTTGTTCCATACTGGATACAGAGAGAGTAAAGCTTCCCAACAATGGGGCAAATTCACTAAAGGGCGAATTCTCGCCAGCGAAGGCTCCACCATACTCTGCGCCACTTCGCCAGATGCAAATCCGCTACCACTACACTATTTTGTTAAAATGCAAAGTTGCATCTCTGTAGTTTCGTTAGCGTTAGTTCGTCAGCACAAGCATTTCATAGCAAACTTTCGCTAGCGTTTGTTTCTGCCTAGCGAAACTTCGTTAGTACTCTTACACTTCGTCAATTTGAATAGAGAGGGTACATATAGGTCATACAGACGTCTATTATAGATCTGCAAATGTTTGAAATGGACACTAAGGGGCAGATTTATCAAGGGTCAAAGTAAAAATTAGAAGTAAAAAAAATCAGATTTCGAGCTATTTTTGTGTACTTCGAATTTGAAAAAATTTTGAATATTGAAATTTATCATGCACTGTGTCTTTAAAACTTTAACCATTCGCCATCTAAAACCTGACAAATTGCTTTTTTAGCCTATGGGAGACCTCCTAGGACCAATTTGGAGTCGAAGCAAAAAACTTCGAAATGAAGTAGATCGAATACGATGTTACTTCGATTTGAATACAGCCTATTCACCCGCAGAAAAAAAACATAGATTTTTTTGAATAAATTTCAGTTGGTCTTTTTCAAAGTTATGGGAGTTCAAAAAAACTCCCATTATTGCGAAATTCAACCCTTAATAAATCTGCCCTTATTATTACAAATGTCCAAGGAAGCAAAATAAAGACAAAAGAGATGCTCTAATGCCCTAGACATGAGCCCACCTTAAAATAAATGTGGCATGCCCCTCAAATTGTTAACACAAACATTTTTAATAGTTAGGACTTTTGTAGGCAATCTCACTTTAAAATATGAAAAAACGCCAACGTTGTTTAGAACTTTTATGACTTTCCAGCATACAGAATATAATGTCACTGACATAAGATTAAGGAGGATGTAGCTTCATCTTATCAGTTCGCCAGGTCTAAGGTGGTGAAGGAAACTCTGGCGAAAGAGGTAACGTTCTGTAAATTTGCACTTTAGTGAATTTGCGGAGTAACGATCGTTCACCTGAGCGAAAATTTGCCTTGGGATATGGAGCAAAACTGCGCTAGCAACAGTCTTGTTCGTTACCAAATTGTCCTCTATGCCTGTTAGTACACTGGCCAGTGTTGGACTGGGACACCAGAGGCCCACCAAAAAACCTTTGACCAGGGGCCCACCAAGTAATCTTAGACCAGGGGCCCACCAAGTAATCTTAGACCAGGGGCCCACTCTCACTGCTATTATTCTTCCTCTCTTCACTCAACCTCTATTCTCCTAGTCTCTTTTCTTTACATACTATAATCTATTATTCCATCTATTTCGCTACTTTGTTCTGATTGAAATAGGGAATGACCATGAAATAGGCCAAATGTTTAACAGCATGAGGGCCCACGGGGACTTTTCCTGGTATCCCTGTGGGCCAGTCCGACACTGACACTGGCAATGGCCCTGCAGATGAGATTTCTGGTGAATTTTAGATAGCGATGGCCACTTCGCCCTTTAGTAAATCTGTCCCTTAGTGTTGGCCATGGATCTGTTGCAAATTACATATTAAGAATCATCTAAAAAATAGTATATTTTGGTATAAACAGCTAAAATGTATGTGTCACTGTATCAAAAAGTGGGCAGAGGGTAGGGATTAATATAGCTTGATACCTTAAAAATATCCACAAAAAGCAACTCAAAAGTAAAATGGTATTTGTCAATATAATGCAAGAGGTCATGATGAAATATATATGCTATTACTGTACAAGATTACATCTACCAACACTATACTGCATACGGTCCAGGGAGCATTGTTAGGTTTCTAAAAAAGAACAGCTGGGCCTTTAAATCTTATAAAGAATGGAACAATAAAACATGCATTTGGGAGCATGGTAGAGTTAATCCAGCACCAAACAAGGTATTCTAAATGTATCTTTCTGTGCAGGTAAAAGGAGTCCTGCTGATACTCAGATCTTCTCTTTTTATCAATGGGGTAACCTCCAGGGGACACTGTTTATGTGCTTGGAATCCTCTGATCCAGTGCATTAGTATTATATTATATTAGAAGGATTCCTACTTATAAAGCTATGTTCTTTTGTTGTTTAAGTACACTAATTGCTTGGGGAGAAAACATACTGCTTCAGTTCCACAACTGAGTTATGAGTTATTTTTTAGGAAAATGAGAAGGCTGCATGATACATTATGAGAAGAAATGTTAACAACAAACAGAAGCCGTGTTAGTATATATCGATAGTTGTTGTATATGCAAAGAATATTTAAACAATTTCACAGACACACAACAATTTAAAGACATAAACTTGCCATGTCCCTAAACATATACTAATGCTAAAAAAGCACTATAGGCTAAAACATAAATATGCCATAATTAAATACAATTTCTTGACTATTTTCCTTAAAATACATTTATACAGAACAGCAATATTGCTTGCCTTGGTACTCTCCATAGTTTTCAATATTCGCTAATCTCCAAGGAAAGAACCCTCTTTAAGATCGGTCCACATTTGGAAGACACATGGATATATTTTACTACAGGTATGAGTTCTATTATCCGTAAACCCGTCATCTAGAAAGCTCCGGACTACGGGAAGGCCATCTCCCATAGACACCATTTTAGTCTTATAATTCAAATTTTAAAAAATTTTTTTTTTTTCTATGTAATGATAAAACAGTACATTGTACTTGATCCAAACTAAAATAAAGTTAAAGGGATCCTGTCATTAGAAAACATGTTTTTTACAAAACACATCAGTTAATAGTGCTATTCCAGCAGAATTCTGCACTGAAATCCATTTCCAAAAAGAGCAAACAGATTTTTTTTATATTCAATTTTGAAATCTGACATGGGGCTAGACATTTTGTCAATTTCCCAGCTGCCCCTGGTCATGTGACTTGTGCCTGCACTTTAGGAGAGAAATGCTTTTTGGCAGGCTGCTGTTTTTCCTTTTCAATGTAACTGAATGTGTCTCAGTGTGACATGGGTTTTTACTATTGAGTACTGTTCTTAGATCTACCAGGCAGTTGTTATCTTGTGTTAGGGAGCTGCTATCTGGTTACCTTCCCATTGTTCTTTTGTTTGGCTGCTGGGGGGAAAAATTAGAGGAGGGTGATATCACTCTAATTGCAGTAGAGCAGTAAAGAGTGACTGAAGTTTATCAGAGCACAAGTCACATGACTTGGGGCAGCTGGTAAACTAACAATATGTCTAGCCCCATGTCAGATTTCAAAATTGAATATAAAAAATCTGTTCTTTTGAGAAATGGATTTCAATGCAGAATTCTGCAGGAGCAGCACTATTAACTGATTCATTTTGAAAAATTTTTTTTCCCATGACAGTATCCCTTTAAGCTTTATTGAGGACAAAACAGTCTTATTAGGTTCAGTTACTGTTTAAATGATTTTTAATATACTTAAGGTATTGATATCAAAATTACAGAAAGACCCTGTGTCTGGAAAACCCCAGGTTACAAGCATTCAGAACAATAGGTCCCATACTTATATAACATATGCCTGTATACCATTGGGTGCTTCACTTGCTGCCTGGCAGGAAATCAGGTCTTCAACTACAAACAAAAACTCAAAATCATTCAAAGAAGAATATTCGAAGCAGAGGAAGAACATTGTTTGAAAAAAACAAACAAACAAACAGTATAATATTAACAAAAAAATAAGCAAGTACATTTGATAGCTAATCTAGATTTATAGGATTAAATACTTTCCACTTATTCAAAGAGGATTAGTCTGGATACATGTATTGGTTTAGAACAGATTCATTTTAGAACTCAAGAGTTTACAATGATATGACTGAAGGGAAAGGGAAAATCCGATTCAGCTTCAGCTTCTATCGTCGTGCCACAGATGTGGAAGGAAAGATGATCCAAACGGCACAATAGTGAAGTTGTAAATAATCTTTAATCACCTGAGTCATGCTCCAGAAAGCTTACTGCAGGATAGGAAAAGGCCATCTTTTTAAAGACTCTGTCTACATACGTTTTTTTTTAGTCTGTTTATTTTGTGTGTGTGAATTTATAGGTCTTCTGCTAATATATATATATATATATATATATATATAATTTATTGTGGAAGTTACAGACCTTTCAGCCTGGTCCCAGGCCTTCCTCAAAGTAACAATTCCATGTTAAAACTGCATTTTATTCACATGATCAGACGGGAAAACAACAGTCTGATTGACGTGGTGTAATCGTCAACATTTAGCGACTGCCAATCAAACTTACTTCCGTGACTGCACATCAGTATTACTTAAATGGTCTCAAACTTAAACTTGTCTAACCCCATTACAGGGAACCAAAAGACTATTCTACATAACAGATTAAAAACAAAGTTAAAAACAAACCACAGTGTTGCAATATTACTTGTTAAAATTATTGTGACAAAATTGTAACAATCTAAATGGACATGTGACAACATTTTTTACTTTTTCACTTTTATATTTCTATTTATTCATTAACGATTGTTAAATTTTGGTGGGTAGCACTTGTAAATTGAATAGTATTTACATAACTAGGGTAAATTAAGTCCTTTTGGGACAGGTGTGATACATGATTTATTATATGGGTAGTTTACTTGGGTGTTATATGCAGGGTATTTTTAATTTATTTTATTTATATAGGTTTATTAACACTTTGATTCTCTTTAGAACACGTAGTGATTGGGATACACATCACAATATACAGCTTTTTAATAAGTATTATTTACATATTTATGGCACATTTTAGAGGGTTTTACAACAGTAGGTGATAATCACCTGTGTATAGTTTAAAAATTCTGAGGTGTATAGAAGAGTGTGTTTCAATGGAGTGTGAGGCAACAATCATGTGTCCATGAAACCAGTGTTACATAGGGTCAGTAAGAGAGGTATTTACATAATTTATTATAATGATGTAACATAATAACATAGTAAGTAAGTAAGGTTGAAAAAAGACACATGTCCATCGAGTTCAAACTTTTTTTTTTTTTTTTTTTATTAACTACCTATCTGCCAGTTGATCCAGAGGAAGGTTAAAACCCATCTGAAGCCTCTCCAATTTGCCTTAGAGGGGGAAAAATGCCTTCCTGACTCCAAAATGGCAATCGGACTAGTATCAGGGAGCCAGGAGCTCCCTCCAGGGAGGTAGTCGGGATCAAGGAGGAAGCCCTCTTGAGGGTGCAAGGTCGCGGTGTCCAAGGGGTTAATCCAAAGAGTAGTCAGAATCCGGGCAAGAGTTCAGGGGTAGGCAGATGACAGCAAAGTCCAAAGTCCAGGCAGGGGTCAAGGATGATAATCAGGAACAAGATTATAGATAACAGTACACAGGGAACCCAGGAAATACTTAGGGCAAGGTTTCCTATTCTTGGGCGCCATTCTGGCGTCTTGGTAGGGTTTTTAAGTTTGAATTTGGTGCCATTGACGTCCTTGCACCGACATCGGCGCACTGACGTCATCGCGCCGGCGCCGCTTACCCACGTGGTGGCCATGGGCGCCGCCATTTTGGGAGCGACGCCGGCAGGAAAGGACGCGCCACGCCCGGAGCCCCTGGACCTGCTCCGGGCGGCGATCGCGACAACTAGTCCCTGGATCAACTTGGACTATGAGCTATTTCCCATAACCCTGTATTCCCTTACTTGCTAAAAAGCCATCCAACCCCTTCTTAAAGCTATCTAATGTATCAGCCTGTACAACTGATTCAGGGAGAGAATTCCACATCTTCACAGCTCTCACTGTAAAAAAACCCTTCCGAATATTTAGGCGGAACCTCTTTTCTTCTAATCGGAATGGGTGACCTCGTGTCAGCTGGAAAGACCTACTGGTAAATAAAGCATTAGAGAGATTATTATATGATCCCCTTATATATTTATACATAGTCATCATATCACCCCTTAAAGGAAAACTATACCCCCAAAATGAATACTTAAGCAACAGATAGTTTATATCAAATTGAATGACATATTAAAGAATCTTACCAAACTGGAATATATATTTACATAAATATTGCCCTTTTACATCTCTTGCCTTGAACCACCATTTCGTGACTCTATCTGTGCTGCCTCAGAGATCACCTGACCAGAAATACTACAACTCTAACTGTAACAGGAAGAAGTGAGGAAGCAAAAGGCAGAACTCTGTCTGTTAATTGGCTCATGTGACCTTACATGTGGTTTGTATGTGTGCACAGTGAATCTTATGATCTCAGGGGGCGGCCCTTATTTTTTAAAATGGCAATTTTCTATTTATGATTACCCAATGGCACATACTACTAAAAAAGTATATTATTATAATAATGGTTCATTTACATGAAGCAGGGTTTTACACATGAGCTGTTTTACTCTGTATCTTTTAATAGAGACCTACATTGTTTGGGGGTATAGTTTTCCTTTAAGCGCCTCTTCTCCAGCGTGAACATCCCCAATTTGGCCAGTCTTTCCTCATAGCTAAGATTTTCAATACCTTTTACCATCTTAGTTGCCCTTCTCTGTACCCTCTCTAATACAATAATGTCCTGTTTGAGTGATGGAGACCAAAACTGTACGGCATATTCTAGATGGGGCCTTACAAGTGCTCTATACAGTGGAAGAATGACCCCCTCCTCCCTTGACTCTATGCCCCTTTTAATACAGCTCAAGACCTTATTTGCCCTTGATGCTGCTGACTGGCATTGCTTGCTACAGCCAAGTTTATCATCTACAAGGACTCCAAGGTCCTTTTCCATAATGGATTTGCCTAGCACAGTCCCATTAAGGGTATAAGTGGCTTGGATATTTTTACATCCCAGGTGCATGACTTTACATTTATCAACATTGAATCTCATTTGCCACTTAGCTGCCCAGATTGCCAGTTTGTCAAGATCATGTTGCAAGGATGCCACATCTTGGATGGAATTAATTGGGCTGGATAATTTTGTGTCATCTGCAAACACTGATACATTACTTACAACACCCTCCCCTAAGTCATTAATGAACAAGTTAAGTAAAAGTGGACCCAATACTGAGCCCTGGGGGACCCCACTAAGAACCTTACTCCAAGTAGAGAATGTCCCATTAACAACTACCCTCTGTACACGATCCTGTAGCCAGTTTCCTATCCATGTGCAAACGACATTAAGCCCAACAGACCTTAGTTTAGAAAGCAGTCGTTTGTGGGGCACAGTATCAAACGCTTTGGCGAAATCCAAATAGATCACATCTATTGCCCCCCCACTATCCAGAATCTTACTTACCACATCATAAAATGCAATCAAATTCGTCTGACATGACCTATCCTTCATAAAGCCATGCTGATTGTTGCTCATAATGCCATTCATTAGGACAAAATTTTGAATGTGATCCCTTAACAAGCCTTCAAATAATTTGCCAACCACAGATGTCAAGCTTACTGGCCTATAATTGCCAGGCTGAGATCGTAATCCCTTTTTAAATATTGGAATAACATCAGCTTTTCTCCAATCCATAGGCACCATACCAGATGACAGTGAATCTGAGAAAATCAGAAATAAGGGCTGGTCTAAAACTGAACTAAGCTCTCTTAGAACCCGAGGGTGTATGCCATCAGGCCCTGGAGCCTTGTTTACATTAATTTGTATTAAAGCTTTTTGAATCATATCCTGAGTCAGCCACTGACTAGATTGAGCTGAACCATTCGTGCAGTTATTAAGTGAGCCTGTGAACCCAGACTCCTCTATTGTATACACTGAAGAAAAGAACTGATTTAACACATTTGCCTTTTCTGTATCTGTTACAATCATACTGGTACCATTATTTAATGGAGCAACACTCTCAACCTGCATCTTTTTACTATTAATATATTTAAAAAACTTTTTAGGGTTAGTTTTCACCTCCACCGCAATTAACTCTTCATTTCTTTTCTTAGCCTTCCAGATTGCTGATTTACAACATTTACAACATTTATTTTTGTATGAAAAATATAGTTAATTTTAAGTAGTCCAGGTACAATATGGCCCAGAGATAGAACGAGTTGTCCATAAACTATTACATCCTCATGTATTATTACACAGTAGCAACATTTAGATTGTTACAATTTTTTTCACAATAATTTTATTGCAACACTGTGGTTTGTTTTTAACTTTGTTTTTAATCTGATATTTAGAATAGTCTTTTGGTTCCCTGTAATGGGGTTATATATATGATACTATAGTCTTTCTTTATGCAGCATCCCAACCTGCACAGGCAATTCCCCAGTCGTCATAGAGATAAATTCAGCCTCCAGGGGTCTGTCGTAAATGGCAGTGACACGAAGAGGAGTAGACAATGGGAATAAGGGACCTTCCATGTATTTGGCAAAAAGAGCGTCCATGAAGCTCCCAGCAGCTCCAGAGTCAATGAAAGCTGAGCCGACAATGGTCTTAGTGGCTAGACAATTCTGCAAAGGAAGGAGAAACCTGTGAGTGTTCTCGAGACTTCGGAGTAGTGCCCCCTACATGAGTTACCCTAGATATACCTCGGGGAACAGAACTCGTGGGCTTCACCGGAAAAGAGTTCGCAAAATGAGACTGTCCGCCACAATACAGACATAGGCCAGCCATCCGTCTACAGAGCCTTTCTTGTTCAGAGAGACTGTTCAGAGAGACCTTCCAACTTGCATGGTTCCTCCGGAGAAGTAGAAGCTTGAGTAGCTGGAGTATGCAAGAGAGGTCTTTGGTAGCGGGGTGCCAACAAGGGTTGAAATCTTTTACAACACTCCTTCTCTACTTGATGCTCTCTGAGACGAGTGTCCACCTTAATGGATAGTGCAATCAGATCTTCCAGCAGGTCAGGGAATTCCCTGGAGACAAGATCATCTCTAATGCGAATAGACAGATCTTGATAGAATACGGCCTTATAGGCATCGTCATTCCAGGAAGTCTCAGCCATCAAAGTTCTAAAGTCAATAGCATAGTCACTGACACTGCGGTTTCCCTGCCGGAGTTGCAGAAGACGAGAAGGGGCATTAGTGACCCGACCCGGGGCATAAAACACAGTACGAAATGCTTGAAGAAAAGTCTTGGCATCAAAAGTCAGTGGAGAATTCTTCTTCCAAAGAGATGTTGCCCACTCAAGCGGTTTGCCCACCAAACGAGACATCACATAGCCCACCTTGGAACGTTCATTGGGGAAGTACGAGGGTTGAAACTCGAACTGGATCTGGCACTGTGTAGCGAAACCTCTGCAGGCCTGAGGGTCCCCACTGAAGCGAGGAGGAGGCGGAATACGAGGCTCACCAGACGAGAAACCTGTGGTAGACGAGACGACCGCCAAGGGAGGATTTACAGCAGCTTGGGAAGCAGGAGGCGCTGGAGGCACTCGAGAGAGAAGGGTATCGAGTGCCTGCTGGGCTTCATATTCCTCCATGCGGGATGCCAGTCCGCGGAGCGCTCGTCCGACATCAGGCGTAGCTTCCTCAGTAGGATCCATGGTCCAAGTATAATGTCAGGGAGCCGGGAGCTCCCTCCAGGGAGGTAGTCAGGATCGAGGAGGAAGCCCTCTTGAGGGAGCAAGGTCGCAGTGTCCAAAGGGTTAATCAAAGGAGTAGTCAGAATCCAGGCAAGAGTTCATGGGCAGGCAAATAACGGCAAAGTCCAAAGTCCAGGCAAAGGGTCAGGATAATAATCAGGAACAAGATTTCAGCAATAGCTGAAAAATGTTTCCTATACTTGGGCGCCATTCTGGCGTCTTGGTAGCGTTTTTATATTTGAATTTGGCGTCATAGTGACGTCATTGGTGTCCTTGCGCCGACGTCGGCGCGCTGACGTCATCGCGCCACTACCCACGTGGCGGCCATGGGCGCCACCATTTTGGGAGCGACGCCGGCAGGAAAGGACGCGCCGCCCGGAGCTCCTGGAACTGCTCCGGGCGGCGTTTGTGACATCAGTGCCCTCTTTCAATCAGCATTTCAATGTGAATCATGTGTTTCAATTAAGTGTCTATCATATATAGTGAATATACATATATATATATATATATATATATATAAAATCAACAGTTTCATATCCATCATTTATATATCAATCGTGCATAAATGCATATCTTTGTATTTCAATAAAACTATATATATATATATATATATATATATATATATATATATATATATATATATATATATATATATATACACTATAACAAACAAGGGAAAGTTGTGCTCACCACTATTTTTTAAAACCATTAGGCGGGGGTGCAATGAGGCTGTGACCACAAAATACATATAGTCAAACACAAGAGTCCTTTGCACATAACCCGTTATCAATATATTTAAGACAGCGTCATTTTGTGCATACTGCTACTGAAAAATGCCTTACCCTTTAAACAAAACAGGGATTGTATGTCCATATATTGCAATATATTTAAGCTGGCCAACTACGTCAAAGTCATCCCATATCTGGCCAGTCCTATGCTCAATTTTATCTGATTCATTAAGAATTCTATAGTTTATACAGGAGCAGTGACCAGCTCCATGTTGTAGCTCCCACCCTTCCCAGCTATAGTCAGGTGATCCCACTGGTGTCAAGTATGGAGGTTTACTTTGAAAGCAGCAAGTAAGTTGCAGGTAAAACCTAGTCCCTTTGTGGAATATATGGTGACGCAATAGAATTCTTAATGAATCTGGTGAAAATTAAGCGTAGGACTGGCCAGATATGGGATGACTTTGACGTAGTTAGTCAAAAAGGGTAAGGCATTTTTTAGTAGCAGTATGCACAAAATTTCTCTATCTTAAATATATTAATAATGGGTTGAGTTCAGAGGACTCTTGTGTTTGACTATATATATATATATATATATATATATATATATATATATATATATATATATATATATATATATATATATATATATATATATTTCTAATTTGGCTGCCCCTAGGCCAGAGGGTCCTTTTGCCCGCTCCCCCTTGCGAAGATTCCTGGCAGAGCACTGAGAATTAAGCTCACCAGGGTCGGGCCAAGCTGACCAGGCACCCGTGGCAACCCCTTCCCACAGGCAGAGGGGAGAGTGACAGAGGGGAGGGGATAGCGGCTGAGGGGAATGAACACAGATTAGGGGTAGGACACTTTAATGGGTACTTGCCCAGTGCCCCCGACTATCATTGTGCCCCAGGCAGGTGCCTCCACTTTTTACTCCTAGTTCCTGCCCTGTTCCTAGCAGTCGTCCCTAAAATTGTACTGTCCTAGGTCCAGGCTTTTGTAGCCTTCCCGCAAATCCGAGCTTGTATATATCAGTAGATTTAACATCCATAATCTAGTTTTGCCTTAGCTGCTTTAGGTATAATGGAAAATGAATGGAAAAGCAGGGATTATGTTTGACTCAGCAGTCAGTATCATCTGCCATGTCCCAGTGAAACTCATAAGTGAGGCAGACTTCACAGTTTAAGTAACTCTGTTTTTTAAACTGTTAAAATGTATTAGTAGGATACTTCATTCTGTTTTTTATACCAAATTATTGCCCAGCAGCAATTTTCTGTCAATTTGTGGACCAGCTATGCTGATTGGAGGTGCTTTTGATTCCCAGTGATCTCAGCACCCATTGTGCTCCTTAGTTGGTATAGCCTTCCTTAGACAGGACCTGGATTTTAGAGGGAATAGTTATAAAGCTTAGAACCTTGGGTGCTGTAAGGACATATGAATGGACTGTTTAGAGAGATTTAATACATCTTGTCCATTGACATTTGCATTATGGGGATATCTGCCAAACACAACTGGGATATTGGATATCATATTAACATTTCTATAGTTGGTGCAAGCTGACAAGAGCAAGGGTTGATCATAACACCTATATTAAATGTGTTTTAACCACATTTTAGAAGAGTGACTGCCATATTATGTGACTGTAAGTTGGCCTCTTGGGGATTCTTTTGTAATAGTGGCCTTTTTTGTTGGTTCAGTTGCTTCTTCTATTCAGCAGGAGGCATACAATCAACAGAAAAATACGTTTTGATCCAAGTTGGAAAGCGTCACCTATAATTTGAGAATTGAGGAGGAATAATGCACCCCCGATGGTAACTTAAAAGGATATAACAATTTACCTTGGTGTTTTGTGGCTAACATAAAGCTTTGTACGCTCATGAAGCCCCTCTGTAACTTCAAATCATCTTATAATTTAAAACAGGGAAATAGCTATCCAGTATATAAAGTTCCAAAAGGCCCCTACCTCTCTCTGGCACTTCTCCAATGAGCAGTGGCCAGCATAACAGCAACAGAAAACTTGCCTGATGGTATGTGAATGCAGCTAGGATAAAATCTGTGTAATGTGCTTACTGTATAGGGTGGCTATTTTATATTATTATATTTTTTCTTATTTGGTCAGCAGGAATTGATAGTTTATATATGTGGTACAAGATGTTTAGTTTCATATGATCTGCTTATTGTGTTAAAGGGCAACTAAAAATAGAATAAAATAGAATAATGCTAGAAATGCTGTATTTTGTATACTAAACATAAACTGTTTTCAAAGTTGGCTGCAGGGGGCTGTCATCTTGTAACTTTGTTAAACATCTTTGCAAGACCACGCACATGCTCAGCGTGGTCTGATCAAAACAGCACAAGCCAAATAATTTCTGCCATAGAAGCTGATACAGCAAGACTGATTAATAATCGGAATATGCAGACTGCACCGGTTCATTTATAGGAAAACAAACAGGGCCGGATTTACATAGCGGCTGCCCCTAGGCCCGCTGCTGTTCGTCACCCCTGTCCCCTCCCATTCCTTTGTGCACATGCACAAATTTTCATCATCAGATCGGGAGCACTGGGGATTGGCGCATGGGAAATTTAAAAAACGATTGTATCTCATGCTCAGCTCCAGATTTTCCGAACCAATGCGGGTGTGGTTGGGCTTCATGCCGCCCCCTAAAATCCTGCCGCCCTAGGCCCGGGCCTTTTTGGCCTTTCCACAAATCCGGGCCTGAAAACAAACAAAGCTGCTCGAGTTCTGGGAAGAAAGGTGAGGGCCTCCCCCTGCCATTTGAAAGTATGATTGTTTCCCCGCAGAGCAGTTAGGGGCCATCTGAAGTTTCCTATCTGCAGCTGTCAGAGCAAGTAAAACAAAGGAGGAATGTCACTGCATACAGTCAGGTTTATTATAAAATTGATAGAAATTTTTTAAATTAAGTATATTGGAGATAGATTTATTTTTCATTAAAGTAAAAATGGGATTTTATTTTTATTTTGCCTTTACATCCCCTTAAAGTAAGGTAATACAATAAAATGTTTCTAGCTATGAATAAACAAATGCCTTATTGTGACTGTCCTTGGTGCCAATAGCATACTGTACAGCACTTATGATTCTGATATCATGCCCTTGAATGGAATGGGGTCGGACATACCGTGCCACTTCTACATAGCAAAAAATGCACTGTTATTGAAATTTAGATGTTATGCAAACATTTTAGATTTTAAGGATAACAATCCCTTAAAATGCTGACCCATTTGTGTCCTAATCACTTATTCCTAAAGCCTCAGCTAATGGGCACAACTGAGGGAGCTATGAATAAGCTATAAAGCTCCACACACATATTCAGATTTTTGTTTTTCCTGTCATGCTGAAGGTTATCTCCCTGGTTGCTCTAGAAATCAGCTGACATCCATTTCCCATGATGCTTTAAGCGCTGTCAAACTGTCGATCATGCTGTCACCTGACCATTCGTTCCCATGGTTCTTTCAGGCTTCAGCTATGATAAATTGAAAGGCACTATTATCTGCCTGTTGTGAAGGGGAGCTGTTTAGGCTTTGATAAGATATCACTAGTCCCAGGTGAAAGGAGGCTGACAGCACATCAAGACAAGACAACACATGGAAACACTAAACATGGGACCACAAGGTTTACAAACATCTGTTGTCATTATTTACTATCCCCTGCTCCATTTAGGTTTCCCACTTGCTCTATGCTTAATGAAACGGAGACTTCATCTTCAAGTGTGCAGCAAAATCAGCTTTAATGCAAAAACAACCAACACATAAATATATAATTTCACTGCACACGCTCTAGTACAACTCTTTACAGGGATACATTGTTTCTTGAGTAATAACAGAAAGAATTATGGATGATTATGGGGGATTTTGTTTTTATATTTCAGATAAACGCACTGTTCAAATCATTGCAAAGACAATACATTCTTGCAGAAGTTCAGCTCCTGTGAACTACAACTCCCTTCATTTTCATTAATGACAGTTTTCAAACAGCTGGAGTTCTGGCTTAAACCAGGCACAAATACTTAATGCTGGTGTGATCAAGAGTTCACCAAATCTTATATACAGGTATAGGATCTATTATCTGGAATTCTTGGGACCTGGGCTTTTCCGGATAAGGACTCTTTCTGTAATGTGGATCACTATACCTGTCTGCTAAAAATCATTTAAAGGAGAATTCAACCTGTAATAAAAAAAACCCCTCCCCCTACCCTGGGTAGACCCCCTCCGTCTTCCCCCCAGGGCAAATGCCCCTAATTTTTTATTCACCACTCTATGCAGATTCTGGCCTAACGTTAAAAGCTAAATATATGTATGTGGCCATCATGCTTCCATATTATGTGGGCTTAAAGTGTTTATAGAACAATTTGTCTGTTAATTGCTGAAACTGATAAATATGCTGACAAAATGTACATAACTCGAGTTTTGAAAATATTTTTGGTGCATAGTGTCTTTTCCTGCATACAAACCCCTGTATGATAACACTGAATGACATGAGAGATCAACAGCAGAAAAAGAGAAAATAAAGCAATAGTAACCTAGAAACAATTATATATTACTGAAACACGGAGTTTGTCAGGTAAAATGGGAGACCTAGAATTAATTGCATGCTCTAAAAATTATGATATAATTGGTATCACTGAGACCTGGTGGGATGAAACATGTGACTGGATTGTGAATTTAAATGGTTACACCCTTTTTAGGAGGGATAGAGGGATTAAAAAGGGTGGAGGAGTGTGTTTGTATGTAAAGCCTGAATTAAAGCCATGCGCTAAAGAAATAAAAATAGCTGGCACTGGTGAGGGTGTAGAATCACTCTGGGTAGAGATTTCGACTGGGCAAAAGGTATCAAAAAGAATTATCATTGGTGTATGCTATAAACCACCTCGTATAAGTGTCGAGTATGAAGCCGAGCTACTCTTGCAGATACAAGCGGCTTCACAGCTGGGTCAAGTTGTTGCTATGGGTGACTTCAATTATCCAGACATTGACTGGGGTAATGGGGTTGCTAAGACAGAAAAAGCTAGTAGGTTTGTAAATATGCTGAATGACAACTTTTTATTCCAGCTCGTTCAAGAACCTACTAGGAATAACTCTCTTTTGGACCTTGTAATAACTAACAATACTGAACTCATCTCTAACATTTGTGTGGGTGAGCATTTAGGGAATAGTGATCATAACATGGTCTCCTTTGAGATTCTGTTGCAGAAGCAATTCTATAAGGGAGTAACTAAAACACTAACTTTCAGACGTGCAAACTTTGACAGTATAAGGGCATCTCTGCAACATATTAAGTGGGAAATGCTTTTCACAGGGTTAAACACAGAACAAAAATGGGAAGTCTTTAAAATGCTGCTTAATAAATATACTTGTCAGTATATTCCACTTGTAAGCAAGGAACGTCGTTGCAAAGCAAAACCTTTTTGGTTCAATAGAAGCGTTGGTGTTGAGGTGGGTAAGAAAAGACGTGCTTTTAAGGCTTTCAAGTTAGCTGGTACAGCCGAAACATTTATAAGGTACAAGGAGGCCAATAAATCATGCAAAGAAGCTATAAGGCAAGCTAAAATTGCTATAGAAAAGGATATTGCAGCAAGCAGTAAAAAAAATCCAAAATTATTTTTTAAATATGTCAATAGTAAAAAAATGAAGCAGGAAGGGGTGGGACCCTTACTATCAGAGGGGGGTCAGCTGGTTGATGAAAACAAAATAAAAGCGCAGATTCTGAACTCGTATTTTTCATCTGTGTACACACATGAAGAACCAGTAAGTGAAGGTTTCCTTCTTAACACTCCCAATTCTAGTAATACAACTAATGATGCATGGTTCACACATGAAGAAATTCAAAAGAGACTTGAACATGTTAAGATTAACAAAGGTCCAGGGCCAGATGGTATTCATCCCAGGGTAATTAGCGAGCTTAGCTCTGTGATTGCCAAACCTCTTTACTTAATTTTTCAGGATTCATTGAGATCTGGCATTGTGCCGAGAGACTGGCGAATTGCTAATGTGGTGCCTCTATTCAAAAAAGGATCCCGTTCTCAGCCTCAAAACTATAGGCCAGTTAGTCTGACGTCAGTATTAGGAAAGCTTTTCGAAGGGTTAATAAAGGATAAGATACTGGACTTCATAGCAAATCATAATACTATGAGTTTGTGCCAGCATGGTTTTATGCGTAATAGATCTTGCCAGACTAACTTAATTTCTTTTTACGAGAATGTAAGTAGAGACCTCGATTCTGGGATGGCAGTGGATGTGATTTACTTAGACTTTGCTAAAGCATTTGATACAGTGCCACACAAAAGGTTACTGGTTAAATTAAGGAATGTTGGCCTGGAACATAGTATTTGTACCTGGATAGAGAACTGGCTAAAAGATAGACTACAAAGAGTGGTGGTAAATGGAACATTTTCTAATTGGACCAGTGTTGTTAGTGGAGTACCGCAGGGCTCTGTACTAGGTCCCTTGCTTTTCAACTTGTTTATTAATGACCTGGAGGTGGGCATTGAAAGTACTGTTTCTATTTTTGCAGATGATACTAAATTGTACAGAACTATAGGTTCCATGCAGGATGCTGCCACTTTGCAAAGTGATCTGTCTAAACTGGAAAACTGGGCAGCAAACTGGAAAATGAGGTTCAACGTTGATAAATGCAAGGTTATGCACTTTGGCAAAAATAATATAAATGCAAGTTATACACTAAATGGCAGTGTGTTGGGAGTTTCCTTAAATGAAAAGGATCTAGGGGTCTTTGTAGATAACACGTTGTCTAATTCTGGGCAGTGTCATTCTGTGACTACTAAAGCAAATAAAGTTCTGTCTTGCATAAAAAAGGGCATTAACTCAAGGGATGAAAACATAATTATGCCTCTTTATAGGTCCTTGGTGAGGCCTCATCTGGAGTATGCAGTGCAGTTTTGGACTCCAGTCCTTAAGAGGGATATAAATGAGCTGGAGAGAGTGCAGAGACGTGCAACTAAATTGGTTAGAGGGACGGAAGACTTAAATTATGAGGGTAGACTGTCAAGGTTGGGGTTGTTTTCTCTGGAAAAAAGGCGCTTGCGAGGGGACATGATTACACTTTACAAGTACATTAGAGGACATTATAGACAAATGGCAGGGGACCTTTTTACCCATAAAGTGGATCACCGTACCAGAGGCCACCCCTTTAGACTAGAAGAAAAGAACTTTCATTTGAAGCAACGTAGAGGGTTCTTCACAGTCAGGACAGTGAGGTTGTGGAATGCACTGCCGGGTGATGTTGTGATGGCTGATTCAGTTAATGCCTTTAAGAATGGCTTGGATGATTTTTTGTACAGACATAATATCCAAGGCTATTGTGATACTAAACTCTATAGTTAGTATAGGTATGGGTATATAGAATTTTAATTAAAAGTAGGGAGGGGTGTGTGTATGGATGATGGGTTTTCATTTGGAGGGGTTGAACTTGATGGACTTTGTCTTTTTTCAACCCAATTTAACTATGTAACTATGTAACTATGAATCTGTAAGTCACAGTCTGACCAGCAGTAACCTGTATGGAGTACATAGTTGATTAGCTGAGCAAGTAAGGATTATGACAACGGATAATGAAAACCCACAGTTTTATTTTTCACAATTATTGATCATAGTCTAGGGGGGATGTTTACTAAACTCTGAATGCAAAAATCACGAAAAAAAAAAAAAATCTCAGACCTGTCAAGGTTGCATATAAGTGAATGGGAGAGGTCGGAATGATTTTTTGATGTGCGCTGGGTTTGTGCAATACCCCAAACCATAACAACCAGGCAGTGGTTTGAACAAGAAACTGGAAGATGAATAGGAGAGGGTTTGAATAGACAGATAAATAAGCAATAAAAAGTAGCAGAGCAGTAAAACTGTAGTCTCAGAAGGCAATGGTTTTTTGGCTGCAGGGGTCAATGGCCCCCATCTGAAAGCTGTAAAGAGGCAGAAGAGAAAGGCATAATTATTTTTCTTGGATTGAGAGATGTCAAGCAACATAAAATGATTATAGGTGTTCAGGTAAAGGTAAAGAAGGGTTTATGTTTCCCTTATCTTAGATCTGTAAATTACTTTTTTTTGTTTGGAGAGTTGGAGACTACAATACCACATATGGTCATTATGACCCACCTACTAGGAGTATAGTACTGGTAATTAGACAATCCAGTTAAAAGCAACACCTATAAAAATATTTCTCTAGATTAGGGTCATCATTGTACTTTTGGAAAAATATATATGAAAGCAAATCAGTATAGTTGCTTAAAACAACACATGTAGGATCATATATAGGAACAACATTGCAGGGCTAGTTGTATACACACACACACGCACACGCAGTTAACTCTACCCATTAGGGGATATTTATTCTGGGCTATGGTCCCCACAGGAGACTTGCCAGAGAGGATGCTTTGCTGTTTCTCTAATGGCTACCATGCAGATCTTGCATAACATTTGAAGAACACAACTACATGCATTAGAGAGACAGAACATACTATACATCTTATAGGCATAGTCACACAATGGGCCATCTATAAATTGAAGCTGCACAAAGTGAAATAAATTTGTTAGACATATGGCTTATGGAGGAGCAGCAATTATCACTTTTACACTTGGAATGTGTGTAACTAGTGATGGGCAAAAATTTATTTTGCAGGCATGGATTCGCTGCAAATTTCCGGATTTAGCCGACTGCAAATGTTTTAGCAAAACTGTCGCAAAAATTCACTGTGGAAAAATTTGCAGAGACAAAAAAATTGACGCTCTTCAACATTGTCACACGTCAAAAATATCTGGATGCCCAATGATTTTAATGTGCGTATAAAAAGTGGCGCTTGTGTCAAAATTATTTTGACGCCCATTGTCTTCAATGCGTTTTAGCAAATTTTTCCGCTAAGCAAAACGGGACAGATTTGTTCATCACTGTGTAACAGTTGTGGAAATCAATTTTGTCACACAATCTGCCTATATTTTAAAATGATGATTGTGTATATTGAAAGTCAAAAAGGATCTCCACTAAATATGAGCAGGAAAAAACTACTAAAGGATTAACCTATTTATATGATACACATGCAGAGAATTCAGTTGTATTATTGCTAAACTGTTATTTGGAGGTATAATATTTGGGTAAATGATATTCGATTTGTATATATTAGAACATATGCAAATAAAAGATCATGTTGCATGACATAATATCAATACTAGTGACCTTATCGGTGGTATTATACAGATTATCAGACGGTCTAGTACATAATGACTTGTTTTAATGGATTAAAGGAGGACTAAAACCTACAACTGAATATAGGAGAAATCCATCTATTGTAGAAGTAGAGAAGTAGAGAGGTTCAGCAGGATTATAATGAGCCAGTCCTTCAAAGTTCTGCCATTGAACTATAAACTGGCTGACACACTATCATATGACATTTCCAAACTTTCCTTTTACTGAACCAACCAATCTATAGTACATGGATACAGGTCTGGATTGGCAGGGTACCACATATGTACAAAGTTGATATATTTGCTGTACATGTACTGACATATTTTTCATAGCTTATCAACAGCAACCCATAGCACACTGTGCATTGCCATAGTACCTAAAAAAAATGGCATTAAAAGATTCAAAATGGGGAGTCACTTCGGACATGTTTGAAAGAATGGATCATTACTCTTATAAGAATGCTGGATCTCTGGATATGTATGGTAAGTTTAGCATATAAAAATAAAGCCATTTGCAGCCATATCATCTTTAAAGTTTGTTTTTCTTTATTTATATCATTGGGAAATAAAATATTAAAAATATATACAAAGTACTTTTGCTCTCTCATAAATATGGCACTTGCAGCATCTGGCAGTGCTGTAGTCATGAAACATGGGCTTGGCAAGATACAGGTACCCCACAATGTACAGCCAAAGAGCCTCTAGTGTGAGTAAAAGGTTACATTTTGTAGGTCAAAATACTGTAGTAAGAATTTTATATGACAGAAAACAGATATACATGATGTGATTTGTAGTTAAACATAAGATCCCCTTTTCACTGATTTGATTTTTGGAATGACAGAGGGCAGAATCACATTTAATTCTCAGGGCAATGAGATGAGGGTGTTATGGTAGCATTGTTGAATTGTAACATTATTTCTTGAATGGTTATGTTGAGGATAAGTAGCACTCTTGCTATCTGAGAAGAAAATCCAGAGAATCTTATATGTGGAATTTTTAGTCCAAATACACCATTTAGTGCTTAAAGAATAAGTAAACTTTTAAAATAAGTGAATGTAAAATTGACGAGGGTGCTATTCTAAGCACTTTTACAATGTACATTCATTATTTATTTCTCTCGAATTCAGAGATATTAAAGGATATATGTACAGTTTATATGTATGAATTTTGTTACAGCAGCTCCACCTGCTGGTCAGTTTCAGACCATTCTGACCACCAAGTAGTCAAGGAAGTTGTCAGATCAGCCTCTTTCTCTCTACTGACAACTTCCTTGACTACTTGGTGGTAAGAATGGCCGGCAACTGACCAGCAGGTGGCAATATTGTAACAAAATGTATTCATATTACGAGTACACGTATCTTAATATTTTAGGATTAAAGAAAAATAAATAATGAATGTACATTGCAAAAGTGCTTAGAATAGCACCCTCGTCAATTTTACATTCACTTATTTTAAAGGTTTACTTATCCTTTAAAAATCATATGCAAATGATACGCCATGTGGGGCCAAACAAATTCTTGGTGGAGAAGTACATGAATATCTATAGAAGGAATCATGTTAATGTCCAGTTGCTGTTTAAAGTTATTGTTCAGTTTAAAAATAAAATCTGGGTAAATGTTTTTAATATAGTTAGTTAGGCAAAAATGTAATTTATAAAAGCTGGAGTGACTGGATGTCTAATATAATAGAACAGAACACTACTTCCTGCTCTGCAGCTCTCTTGGTTTCCACTGATCTTCCACTTGCTTTTTAACCTAACCTGCATGCTGAGGATCAATTGCAAACTCACTGAACAGTTATGTCCCATGTGGCCCCCCCTTCAAGTCTCTGACTATCTCAAAGTTAGAGAGCTGAATGCAGGAAGTAGTGTTCTGGCTATTATGTTAGACATCCAGTCACTCCAGCCTTTATACATTACATTTTTGCCTAACTATATTAGAAACATATATTTTATCTTGCACAGACTATCTATTTATCCAGTTTTTATTTCTACACTGAACTGTTTCTTTAAGGCCTTAACATAAATAGTGATGGGGGAATTTGAGCCGTTTTGCATGAAAATTTGCGAATTTCGGTGAAATGTAGAAAAATTCGCAAAACGGCGACGGCATCTCATATTTGATGCTGGCGTCCATTTTTTTTGATGCCAGCAAATTTTCACTGCACTTTTACAAATTTATTTGCCGGCGGCAAATCGCGGGAATTCGCACCTGGCGAATAAATTCGCCCATCACTAAACATAAATATGCACGACAATTTTATGATTAGAAAGATGAAAGCTCAATGAATAAGTTAATGCACAAGAAGTTTTGATCTTTATTCCAGTAAGCAAGTATCAATTTGCTCTTGTTGATATTACTGGGAAACACAGCAGCATGCCCTGGACATATGAGTATTATCTGAAAAACATACATTAGCTTGTGTCAAAGCCGTAATCAAGGTCATAATCATGGATTGAACCAAAGAGTAATTATGGTGGATATGAGTTTGTTGGTATTTAAAGAGATCCTTACACTAAATCCACTCCACATATAGGGGCCTGTTTATTATGATATGCAAAATGAATCCGCAAAAAAAAAAAAAAATAACTGTTGAAAAAGCTGTGTAAAATAAATGGCTAATTTATCAAGATGTGTTATTTTACGCAAACGCTATATTTGCCTCCGTTATTCTACACTGCTTCAAACCTTTGTAAGAGAATTCCAGCTTTCCAGAATCCGGCGCTTTTTAAACGGTGATGCCTGCCTGTCGAATTATTCCTCCCTTTTTTACAGCACATAATAAATCTGCCCCATAATGTAATAAGAGGTGCAAATTTGCTTATAATATGCCATGCCAAACCATCAGCCGGTGGCTTTTACACACCAGCTATTTAAAATAAATGATCAGGTTGGTTGTTATGGGCAACTAGACCTGGAGCAAATGTTGTCTTTGATATTTGGGGCTTGGCTTTAGACAAAAAGAAAAATATTGCTACTAAAAAAATAAATAATACCAATACTTTCTTGTGGAAGAGCACCTAAAGCAAATGGAGAAAGCAGAAACAGAAACAAAATATGGGGTAGTATTTTTGATTATTCTTATGACACCCTTGTTTTGAAAAAAAGTACCAAAAGTGTGCGCAGTTTCAATTTGTTGTTTTCAGAATCCGTCATCAAATTTTGGTAAAAATGCCTACTTACAAGATGGTGTAGGTTATGTCGCCTGTAATATCAATTCCCAGTGTCCTCCCCTCCTTCGCCAGCCACTGTTAGGCTCCAAGGCAAGGATACAAATTGTGCATAGTATAATACCGTTTTATTGATACATTCTTCAATTTTGTATATCTTATTTGTGACATTAGATTTAAAATTTTTCTTTTTCTCCGCATACCTACAAGCTTTACATAGGGTGCAGGGGTAGAATCCCTTCCATTCATCTTTTTGTTTCTTCCATTTTGTTGTTTCTGTGGAAATATAATTATGCACTAGAATTTGGCCTAAATTTTTTGCATTTCCAATTCTCTTGTTTCGGAGCAATTTTTCTTTAATCTATGGAATTGTCCATAAGGGATATTTTTTAACCAAAGTGGGTTATGGTTACTTGTATTGTGAACATAATTGCACACATCAACTTTCTTAAAGGGATCCTGTCATCAGAAAACCTGTTTTTTTCAAAACACATAAGTTAATAGTGCTACTCCAGCAGACTTCTGCACTGAAATCCATTTCTCAAAAGAGTAAACAGATTTTTTTATATTCAATTTTGAAATCTGACATGGGGCTAGACATTTTGTCAATTTCCCAGCTGCCCCAAGTCATGTGACCTGTGCCTGCACTTTAGGAGAGAAATGCTTTCTGGCAGGCTGCTGTTTTTCCTTCTCAATGTAACTGAATGTGTCTCAGTGTGACATCGGTTTTTACTATTGAGTGCTGTTCTTAGATCTACCAGGCAGCTGTTATCTTGTGTCAGGGAGCTGCTATCTGTTAGCTTCCCATTGTTCTTTTGTTTGGCTGCTGGGGGGAAAAGGGAGGGGGTGATATCACTCCAACTTGCAGTACAGCAGTAAAGAGTGATTGAAGTTTATCAGAGCACAAGTCACATGACTTGTGGCAGCTGGGAAATTGACAATATGTCTAGCCCCATGTCAGATTTCAAAATTGAATATAAAAAAATTTGTTTGCTCTTTTGAGAAATTGATTTCAGTGCGGAATTCTGATGGAGCAGCACTATTAACTGATTCATTTTGAAAAAAAAATTTTTCCCATGACAGTATCCCTTTAAAGAAAGTTTTGAGAAAAACTTCAGAGAAAAAGAAAAATTTTAAATCTAATGTCACAAATAAGATATACAAAAGTGAAAAATGTATCAAATGCACAACTAAAAATGTAGTGTACTGTTTGGAATGCCCCTGCGGGTTACAATACATAGGGAAGACAAATAGAAGTCTGAGAGAAAGAATTAATGAACATGTTAGGAACATTGAGAAGAGAGTGTCGAATCATTTCAAAAATATCCATAACAAAAAAGCTGTAGGCCTAAAATTTTGGGGTATTGTTGAAATAACAAAAAAATGGAGAGGAGGTGATATAGTCAAAAGAACCTTACAGGAGAAGAGTAGGTGGATTCATAATATGCAAACTTTAGCCCCGCAGGGACTGAATATGGATATGAATCTCAGGGCTTTTTTCTAAGATTCCTGAAACGCATAGAAGACACTAGGACGAACCCCAAATAAATTTGAAGCACTTTTTAGATATGTTAAACATATTTATGAAACAAATAATGGCACAAAACACTGAGCACTATAAATTGATTTTATTTACAATTTATAAAGATCATATGTACAGCATTGACATGTATGATAAATGAATTTCTTAATATATTTATATTTATAATTATATTTAATTTATCACAAAAAGCACTAAGCACATTAAATTGATTGATTATATACAGAATCCGTAAAAACCAATTTAACAAACGGAAATTAATGAAGCGATAATTTATATGATTGCATATTTATACTTATACACAATTAATGAATTAATGGATCGAAGAAGGTATAAACTCATCAAACCCGAGTAAGAAATATATGAATAGGCATTATTATTATAGTAACATTGAGGATTGATTTGCACTGATTGAAATGAGTAGAGATTCAAATTATTGAAAACGTGATATGAAACCAACATAGAAACATTGAATGAAAAAGCAGAACTCTGGGCAAGTTTAAAAGTCATTGAGTGCTTAGCGATTGCTATAGACTTCAGACTTGCACCATCCTGATGTAAAACCTGCCAGATCAATGTACCTGCGTGGAAAGAAGGGAGATCGGAGCCTGCAGAGTATTGTTTGGGTAAAGATCCACAGTGCCAATGCAGGACTACTAAGCGTATGCGAGGTTGACATGGCAACCTGCTACGCCAAACCCGGAAATGACATTTTTACCAAAATTTGGTGAAGGATCCTGAAAACAACAAATTGAAACTGCGCACACTTTTGGTACAGGAAGAAAAAGTCTCTTTTAAAGGGGAACCCACATTACCAAATACATACCTTTATTTCAGCACAATGGTGTTATAAGAATAATCAAAAATACTACACCATGTTTTGTTTCTGTTTCTGCTTTCTCCATTTGCTTTAGGCGCTGTTCCACAAGTGCCTAAAGCATTGGTATTATTTATTTTTTTAGTAGCAATATATTTCTTTTTTTTGTTATATTTTTTGTATGCAGTTGAGAGACTGAAAAAGAACAGCAGGAGAGAGACATTCTGAAGGACTTACTATTTCCACACTTGTACTCTGTTACACACTGTTCAGTGGCGGAACTACCAAGGGGAGCGAGCGGGCCAGGGCCCGCACCCCCTCAGGGCCCGCCGGCAGTTCGTGCGCCACAGAGAAATGCGGCCAAATGCGGCCGTACGGAGGGGGCGGGCCCGGCTGCACATCACGCACCAGGGCCCGCCCCCCTCTAGGATCGCTACTGACACTGTTTTATTTTATATTGGCTTTAGACAAAGTATGTAGGTAGACTAATGGAAAATAGCTGTATGTAAAGTCTTCATAGAGGCAAATGTCATTTTAGAAACCAGGGTTTGAACATATTAAACAATAAATAATTTTTTTCTTCTTGTTTTATTTCTAGGTCTTCATGAAGAAAATAAAAAATGTTGAACATTGGAAAAATTCAACATTTACTTCCAGTTTAGTGATAAATGGTGCTATCAAGCATCTATCACCCAACTACCAATTACCATCCTAACTCTGAGCCTATGATAGAAAAGGCTCTTACAGACGAGCGTTTTTACCTGCGCTCCCCTGCGTTCCAGTTTCATGCGTTCAGCCGCAGGGGAGCACAGGAGTAGACGCACTGAATTCGTTTCAATGTTGCTGTACTCACAAAGACACATGCAACAACGGAACGCAGGTTGGGACGCAGCATGTTGCATTTTTCCTGCGTTCTGCGACTACATGCGTCGGTGTACAGCCACATTGAAAAGAATTCAGTGTGTCTACTCCTGTGTTCCCCTGCGGCTGAACGCATGAAACCGGAACGCAGGGGAGCGCAGGTAAAAACGCTGGTCTGTAAGAGCCCAAAGAAGGATAGACATTTTTCTCTAATACTTTCCTATGTAAAGAGCTGCCCCCATCATCTGATCTAGTCATATCTTTCTGCAGTTTGAATTACACTCAGTCTGCTAAGGCAGTAAAAGGATGTTTGTTCTGCTAATTAACTTTATTACCCTGATAACTCCCTGCAGCCTTTGACGAAAACAATTACCGTTCCACTGGAAAAAAAAAAAGACTATTAATTAGAATGGGGGGCCCTAGTCCCAGGCATGATAGCCTGCCATGTTCCCAGGCCCTCGAGCAGGATAACATTACATTGTCAGTAGTAATTTAGCTCTCATCTGTCTCTGCTAATTATTGTCACATTCATCAAATTCATCAACGAAAGTGCACTCAGAAGGATTGCATATTTGCAGTTAATATAGCATAAACTGGTATTACCCATCACCACATTTGTGATGATGAGAGGGACACAACTTATTCATCCCTAATTAGAGCAAGCTGGGTAATTAATTATGCATTCCGCCTTATTACTTCTGAGTTCCCAGATATTGTTTGTCTAAAAGGAGGAAGGGGGGGGGAGAGAAGAGAGGACGAGAGTGTCTGAAATTGGAAAAAAAAAAAATTGTGATGTGTTTTGTCACATGCGGCATGCCATAATTCCCACCTGACAAACTAGCTGAATCAGAGGGAAATTGCAAGTTGTCAGCAGCAGAATAAACTGCCTTAATAACTGATTAATGATCAGCACCTGTGACAGGTGTGCAACAGGACTATAAACTTGATTACCAGGCACTGGACCCATAAATACAAGCATTGGGAGAAAAAGGCAAGCTCTGCTACCTGCATATGGCTTTCAATAAAACCCTTGGCTTCTGGATGTCCACTAGGCATATCTACCCCCCTTCCGCTTTCTACTGAACTACAGCTCCCATCATACTCAGGATGTTGATGCAAAGGGTTCTGTGAGTTGTAGTTCAATAGCAGCAGGGCTGCAGCAGTTTGGACACCTATACCATATGGGCTTTATACAACGTTTAGATAAATCAGGATTATGTGTGTGGCATGCTTTTCTTTTTGGCAAACCTGGGATGCTAATTTCAGTTTCATCCATTTGCCTCCTACAATGTCCAAACCTAAACTGCTTCAGTGTAGTTACCCATAGCAACCAATGAGTTAATTTCTAGCTGACTGAAAAAAGAATAATTAATTTCTACTGGCAACTGTAATGGTGCATTTCATCTAGTAGCGTGTGGCTACATTGAGTGTATGTATTGAGTTACTTTTTGCACAATATGTTTATGTTGATACTGAATACTCATAGACCGGATAATCAGACATCAGTGAGTAACTATAGAGGGAGCAGATCCTGCAGGGGAATTTTTGCATGGGGCCTGACACCATATAGTTACACCATTGAGAGACATAACAAAACACACACATCTTTCTATAAATATAATTTGTATCAACATGTTTTCTTGAAGGGATACTGTAATGGAGTCGTTTATTAGTGCTGCTCCAGCAGAATTCTGCACTGAAATCCATTTATCAAAAGAGCAAACATATATTTTTATATTTAATTTTGAAATCTGACATGCAGCTAGACATATTGACAGTTTCCCAGTTGCCCCCGTTCACGTGACTTCAGTCACTCTTAACTGCTGTATTGCAAGTTGGAATGATATCGTCCCTCCTTTTCCCCCATCCCCCCCATCAGCCCAACAACGGGAAGGTAACCAGATAGCAGCTCCCTAACACATGATAACAGCTGCCTGGTAGATCTAAGTACAGCACTCAATAGTAAAATCCAGGTCCCACTGCAATACATTCAGTTACATTGAGTAGGAGAAACAACAGCCTGCCAGAAAGCAGTTCCACCCTAAAGTGCTGGCTCTTTCTGAAAGCACATGACCAGGCAAAATGACCTGAGATGGTTGCCTACCCACCAATATTACAACTAAAAAAATATACACTTTATATAAAAAATTACACGGTAGAGGGAATTATTTGGCGTGTAAACAGAGTAATTTAGAGATAAAAAACGACATCATAAAAATCATGACAGAATCCCTTTAAGATATGGGATCCGTTATCAAGAAACCCATTATCCAGAAAGCTCAGAATTATGGAAAGTTAGTCTCCCATAGACTCCATTTTAACCAAAACAAAATTTTTAAAACATATTTTATTTTTCTCTGTAATAATAAGAGATAATAGCTTGTACATGATGCAAACTAATTTATAATGAATCCTTATTGGAAGCAAAGTCAGCCTATTTGGTTTAGTTAATGTTTACATGATTTTCTAGTAGGCATGAGTTATGAAGATCCAAATTATGGAAAGATCCATTACCCAGAAAACTCCAGGTCCCGAGCTTTCTGGATAATAGGTCCCATACCTGTATTCTGCTTGTTTTCTAGTCAGTAATTTAAATAAGAGCCACAGATCATGCCTAAATGGCATTAATGGAAAAAATATTCTCAAATATTACACAAATATAATGTAGCTTTTGGTGAACCCGAGAACTATTTAGTGACTGCATCCGCCAGTGGAAGAAAAACTGTGGATTTTATAGTTCACACCAGTGTGCTGTGTATGTAATAAAACTTCTTACCAAAAAAAGTATTTCTTAATGTATCAAATTACCTTTAAGCAGGTCTTAAAAGTGCTGTGCTCAATTAAAATTCACAATGTTTTTTTTACACCAGGAAAAGCAATTTTGTTTCACTGTATGACTGCATTTCTACTTGTCTTGAAAATAATTGCTTAGGAATTAGCAAGGATACTGCATATTTTTTTTTAAAAGTAAGATACAACCCTTTTTTAAAAACATTTGTCTGTATACATTGTTTTCAGGTATTAAATAATATTTTTAATATGATATCCCTTTTTAAAACAAGCTTAGCCTTGATATCAGCACATCTAATTTACACTTCCCAAAAATCTGTTTGCCTGGGGCAAGTGAGCACAGGTTTTGGCCTCGGTTGACTTATCTGTTTAATGATGGGGATGATTATCACACAGAAGCACTGTGTAATGATGAGTTTAATGTGACATACTAGATATAGTACCCTCCATAAAACAACACAAAGGGAGGGTGCTGGGATGATTGTTCTGCTCTTATCTCCACTGTGACACATATAACATTCTTTAAAAAGAAAAGTAAACAGACATTTATATGCTGGCTTGACAGAAGCTGGTCAGTATTTGCCTCTTTCGTGACAGTAAAAAGCAAAGCAACATTTCCATCATGTCAAACAGGTAAAAAAAACTTCTGTTTGCCCAACTGATATTTAGATTCCGTGTACACCTTCATTTTAATATCTGTTCTATTCCTGATTACAAGAATTATACAGGTATACATTAATTGGAAACCCCTTATCAAAATGTTTTAAATTATGGGAAGGCCATTGTAATATGCGCTGGGAGATTGTCGCGCTCCCTTACCTCCCAGCATGTCTGTCCACGTGGGCGATTCCGCACATGCACAAGCAACGTGCGATCCCTGCTCCCTTGCAGTGACATGCAACATGATGTCAGATGTTTGTGCCACACCACTGAGAGCCATGACATTTCTTTTCGTCGCTGAATTCGAATTCTTGGCTCCAATTATAGTTTAAAAGGCCCTTCTCCCTTAGTACCATTGCCCAAGCTGGCTTCTGGTTACAGATCTAGCTCAAGGTTGAGAAAGGGCTACAAAGGGTGTTGGTGAAAACCTGAATCCGCAGGAATTTTTCTGTTCATGAAAGAGTTCCAGCTGCTTTTATGGTCCCTGACTAATGAGTTATTACAGTTCTCTCCCATTTGAATCAAATAATTCAAATATTTTAACAATACTTCCTTTTTCTCTGTATTAATAAAACAGTAAGGTATACATAATCCTCATTCGGTGTAAAACAATCCTATTGGGTTTATTTAAATATTTTTTTTAGTAGACTTACAGTAAGATATGGAAATACAATTTACAGAATGATCCTTTATCGGGAAAATGTCAGGGCCAGAACATTTTGCATAACAGGTCTCATACCTATACTATATGAAACAGAAAAAATAGATATATATTCATTTAATACACAAAAGCCATGACTATCTTGTTAATGACATCCTTATAAATGGTGAGTTCTGATGTCATCAATTTTAAACGGTGAGTTCTGATGTCATTTCTGTCACATGACTCACTGAAATTTGTGTTTTATAATAAATAAAATACCCCCAGTTGCAAAATATGAGGATATTAGAAGTTACCTCGGAGTTCCATAACCTGTATAAAAACACTCGGCCTTTGGCCTCATGTTTTTATATGGTCATGAAACTCCTCGGTAACTTATAATATCCTTATATTTGACAAGAGGGGGTACTTTATTCACTATATAAAATATAGGAGACGGCAATTAAATACATTGGTGTCTTAGTATCCAAGAAAGACTAGCTAGTTAACTAGCTAGTCAAAAATGCCTTGCATCTGTATTTCGGCCTACCATCATTGTGTTTAACTTCCCTATGAAAAGAACTGAAAATGTATTTATTTGACCCATGAGGTAAGATAAAACATACACTTATTACATTATATCAATAAATGAAAGTGGTCTCAGGGCATTAATTCCATTGGGCCACCCAATCTTTTATCTTGTTCCTGTTTGTGTTAGTTGTCAGATTTTTGGCTGTGTTGCTTGGATATAGGTAAGCTCATCAGATGGCGAGTTTGGAGTGGATAGGAGGGATACCTTCAGGACGCTTCGTCACAGCAGCATAGCCGGTCCGTGGCAATGGAATCAGTGCTTCGGAAGGCAAAAGGTTAATATGGCAGCATGGTGATAGGTACCTGCTTGCTAAAAATACTAAGAGGAAAGGGGTCTGGGAGATGGTGTATTTCTTTTATGTGTGGTGGGTCATTGAAACCCGGTGTACTCACCATGCTGGAGGAAAAAAAGTGGTTGGTACGGTTACATGTACACCTACTTGGAACCATTGCCAGGGATTTAGGGATTACTCAGATACATTAATAAAGTGTTAAAATTAGGGATGCACCAAATCCAGGATTCATTTTGGGATTTGGCCTTTTTTTTAGCAGGATTCGGATTTGGCGGAATCCTTCTGCCAGGCCGAACCCTAAGTTGTATATGCAAATTAGGGACTGGGAGGGAAATCGCGTGACTTTTTGTCACAAAACAAGGAAGTAAAAACTGTTTTCCCCTTCCCACCCCTAATTTGCATATGCAAATTAGGATTCAGATCTGTATTCGGCCGAATCTTTTGAGAAGGATTCAGGGGTTTGGCCAAATTCAAAATAGTGGATTTGGTGCATCGCTAGTTAATATTACAGAACAATGGTTGTTCTTCTGTTCAAGGTCTGGTATTAAAGAAGCTGTGTAACATGTTTACTTAATAAAGATGTGACAAATCATTTTTCAATCGGAATTTGAATATGTATGACCTGTTAACATCGCAGGTACAAACTACATGTATCCAACACAGCACGACTGTCGGATGTGAACGCCACACACTGCATCTTCATCTGACAGTTGTGTTGTGTGTAGTTTGTACCTGTGAAGTTCACTCTCATTATATTCGGCGCTCCAACTTCCATTTCGCCTAATAATAACTAGTTTACTATCATAAACTTGTTATATTATTGTGTTCCTTCCCTCTATCCTTTAAACCAAACCCTATAAATTTCATTTTCATGCAGAGTTACTTAGTCATTAGTACAGAAAATGGGATTACCAGCAGCACTAGAGCAAGCCTCTAAACATATTAGTTATAATCCTAAAGAATCTGGCCTTTGTAGGTGTTAAGTGTTTAGACATGAAGGAGCAACCCTACCCACACAAATGAAGAGAATTTATTTGCTTTAATAACAAGCAAAGCCCGCAGAAACTAAACCAGGCTTACTATTTACCAGCTAAGTCTGTATGAAGCTACTTATAATTTTGCATAAAGTATGTTAAACCACTGCCTCTCACAACTTCCCTTGATTAATCCATTGTTCAACTAAAATCTTTCTGATGGCCATTTAGTTGCCTATGTAATATGAGTTAGTGGTCGCAGTCCAATTTAAGTGGGCAGGTGTCCACATCATGGAAAATCAACATCACAATTGTCACTAATTGGGACTATAGCTGGCAGTCTCAACACTAAATTATTTAATGGGCACAGAGACAGAACAAGTCTTTAAATCTTAATGGTTTTTCTCCAGAATACTGTTGATGCTCATTTCTGAGTTAATATGGCATTATGCCACAATGATGCCATTAGCTTTTGTTTTTCAGACTTCATTTTTATTACTTTTAGGAACAGAAAAAATGGCCATAGCAAATCTATTTTAATATATATTCTTTTCAATTGACATTTTTTGATTCACAAACCTATTCTATGCTTGAAAGGCTAATTTACCAAAGCAGTATATTGTGCTTTTTTTTTTTTACTATCAATGCAATTATTTACCAGCATTCCAGCATAATTCCCTAAAAAATTATGCAATAACGGCATTTTGTATTATTCCAAAGACAAGTAGCGCTGTTCTATTTTTCAAAGCTTTTTTTCTACATCTGTGTTTGCACTTCTAATAGTCACTTCTAGTCTGGAAGTCAGTTGCAGCTACTGGCAAACCCACCAAGACAAACCTGTAAATACTGCCGGGTCTAGGCTGACTGTAATTCCCGTGTTCCCCTTATTTAAAATATATATGTAAATCTTCAGCACTCCACTTACTTGTTTCACCTGGGATGGTGCATTCAGTTTTACATCAGTTTTGCTTGTTTACATCAGTTTTGCACTTGAGCCCTGATTTGTCCAGAGTGCAGAATACTTGTTCCAACTAATGGTAAAAGGTGCAAATATATAAATGTACAAATACATATTTAATAGTAGACTCCAATACTGTTCCTCATGGAACAGTATAATAAAATGTGTAGAATGTGAGTATAATGTGCAAAAATAAATGAGTATAATGTGCAAAAGCAATAGGTTTTGTTGTAAACACACATACATATTATATGCAGTATGACTATGAAGATTTTCATTCATCCAGGTCATAGTATATCTAGTATAGGTCAATCTAAAAACAACTGGACTTGCTGAGTAATCAATGAAGACGTTTCACTACTCATCCGAGCAGCTTCTTCAGTTCAACTGACTGGTGTGGGAAGTTCTTGGCATATAAACTCTTCCACTAATCCATTTACAATGGCACATTGTAACTCTTCAAAGAGGTGACATCTGAAGAAACTCACAGAGGTGTTGATTCTGTGTAGTTGTGATAGGATTATCCAATGTGTCATGCAACTCCTAGATTCAGGTGTTACTTGTGAGAGTTGCATGAATGGATGTGTGAAGTGTTCTGAATCCGCCGGGGAACAGATGTTAGAACAGCATTGTATGTAGCAGACAGGTGGTGTCGAAGGCCCCCACCTCTGTTCAGAGATGGTCTCTCCACCTTGACATGAATCGCCTCTTTCACGCCTCGTTCAAACCAGCGGTCTTCTTTATCCAAGATTTGGACCTTGCTGTCTTCAAAGGAGTGTCCCTTGTCTTTTAAGTGTAGAAAGACAGCTGAGTTTTGCCCTGTAGAGTTCTCCCTCCTGTGCTGAGCCATTCGTTTGGAGAGCAGTTGTTTTGTCTCCCCGATGTATAGATCTGTGCAATCCTCGCTACACTGGACTCCGTATACCACATTGCTTTGTTTTTCTTTTGGCGTTTGATCCTTTGGGTGTACCAGTTTTTGTCTCAGTGTGTTGCTAGGTTTGAAAAACACAGGGACATGGTGTTTGTTGAAAATCCTCCTGAGTTTCTCTGACACTCCAGCTACATATGGGATGACTATGTTTCGCCTACTATGTCTCCGGGCGGTTATTTCTATTGGTGTTCCTCTTGGGCTTGGTTGCTGCTGTTTTGACAAAGGCCCAGTCTGGGTAGCCACATGCTTTCAAAGCTCCTCTGAGATGTTTTTCTCTTTGTCTTTGGACTCTGTATCAGTTGCCACACATTCCGCCCGATGGTGCAGGGTTCGAATGACACCCAGTTTGTGTTCCAGTGGATGGTGGGAATCAAACAACAGATATTGATCCGTATGAGTGGGTTTCCTGTATACTTCCGTCTTCAAGTTACCCCCCTCTTGGATACATATCAAACAGTCCAAAAAAGCAAGTTTGTTCTCATGGACATCTTCCCTTGTGAACTTGATGTTATTGTCCACTGAGTTAATGTGTTCCAGTTGTTTTTAGATTGACCTATACTAGATATATTATATGCAGTACTTTACTCTTACAGTATTTTCGGAATTCACTCAAATAATAAAATAATAATTCTTAGTAGTCGACAGAGACATGTACGAAAGCTTTAAACAGAAGTTCATCTGTTTTATTCACAGTGGATTTTGAACATTGCAATAGTACATAAAGATGGAAACAGATTAAACAACTGTAACTCCAAAAAAATTAAAAATTAAAGTTTTCAAAGTAATGAAAATATAATGTACTGTTGCACTGCACTGGTAAACTGGTGTATTTGCTTCACAAACTCTACTATAGTTTATGTAAACAGGCTGCTGTGTAGCCAAGGGGCAAGTCATTCAAATTTGAAAAAGGGGGAAAAGACACAGGTTACATAGCCCATAACAGATAAGCTCTACAGCGTACAATGGGATACTTCAGAACTTATCTGTTATCCATTGTGTATCCTGTGCTTGAATGGCTGTCCCCATGGCTACACAGCAGCTTGCTTATATAAATTATAGTAGAGTTTCTGAAACAAAGACACCTGTTTTACCAGTTCAGTGCAACAGTACATTATATTGTTATTCCTTTAAAACACTTTCATTTTTTGGTGTTACTGTTCCTTTAATCCTCTATAACCATTCAAGATGGTTCTCTTATTGACTTCATATTAAATGGGTGGTTCACCTTGAAGTTAACTTTTAGTTTGTTATAGAATGGCCACTTCTAGGCAACTTTTCAGTTGGTCTTATTTATTGATTTTGTTTATGGTTTTTCAATTATCTGCCTTCTTTTTCAGACTCTTTCCAGCTTTCAAATGGGGGTCAATGACTATCTAAAAACAAATGCTCTGTAAGGCCACAAATGTATTATTATTGCTACTTTGTATTACTCATCTTCTATTCATATTCCATTCTCTTATTCAAATCAATGCATGGTTGCTAGGGTAATTTAGACCCTAGCAACACATTGCTGAAACTGCAAACTAGAGAGCTGCTGAATAAAAAACTAAATCACTCAAAAACGACATATAATATAAAATGAAGACCAATCACAAATTGTCTTGGAATATCACTCTCTATATCAAACTAAAAGTTAATTTAAAGGTGAAAGACTCCTTTAAGTACTTTCCTTTTGATGAAGCTTCAGCGACCTTTAGGGTGTTTTTGTTTTATTTACCATAAACATAGGTTCTCCAGATCTGGTTCCTGACCCACACAGCTATAAAACATAAGTCTCCCAAGAGGTTTGTGGTTGCTCTAAGAATTTTAAAGTTCTATTTAGATACACAAGCTAATTTCTGGGGAACCTGCATATCTTATGCATAAACCATGATTGAACAAAAAATAATTATATATGACTCAAATAATCCCTATGGAAATCCCTAGAACAAATTATGTTTAGCTTTTCTGCCCTTAGTCATCCTCATTTTCTTTTGAAAAAAAAAATCTCTTCTGAAATACATAATTTTTTTTACTGTTGTATGCAAATGTGTATCACTAACTTTTGTTAATAATAAACTATATTTTATTGTTTAAATTATGTATACCTTTAGTAGCAGTTCTGTGAATGTTTTCATTCTGCAGAAAGGTGCACCAGATTTTCCGGAGGCGCGAGGTGAGGTCTTACCAGTGACATATAATGTGGTTATAACGCCTCCATCTTTCCCTTCTGAATACTATAATCTCTTACTTTTTAGTCATGTCTAATTATGACTCCAAGGTCCTGTTACTGTTCTGTCAGTGACAGTTAATTACAGTTCATTACCATTCATTCTGTGTTTGGCATTTAAATGCTGATGCTCAAGTTTGTATTCATCCATCATATGCATACAATAAAGCATCAAATGCTCCAACAACAGAAGTAAACATTTATAATAACCATATAATAAGAACATTTATATCAGTTTCCGTCTTCATAATCTTGGCCAACTTTTAAAGGTTTGCAGTGTCTAAAACTTCCCATCATATAGTTATTCTGACTTTGAGCTCTCTGTGGACTCACTCGTCCTACTAATATATTATTTTGCAAATACCTGTTTTACTGTGTTGCTAGACAATGAACAGTAGGTACTTGCAGTATAATGAAGCCATCCTGAGAGTTGGTGGGAGGGGTGATATCCCTGCAGCAAGCACCAATCATTTAGTTTTTTGGTGGGCTACCATCATTAATGTGGATATGGCCTTAAAAGTTCTTGTGATAACATGGGTGTGGTTAAAAGTGGATGTGGTTTGAAAACAGGGAGTGGTCATCACTGGCTTCCATTAACACCTTTGCATCACTTAGGCCAGAAAAAATCCAGCCCTCTGTACCATAGAAGTTGGGCAGCACTGATATAGATGACAAATGGAGGGCCTGGAAGTCAAATTGTAATGACAAAAAGTATTTAAAAAAAAATACAGATCTTGATAAAAGGTTTATTAAGCTTATATTATAGAACTGAGGAATAAAGCTCATGTGTTTATTCGTTTAAGGATAATGTATCTGAAATTCAGAGTGATATAATATCATATGTGTACTATTGAGATTTAAGAAGCGAAAACCATATGTGAGTTCTAACCCTTATAGAACTCACATATGAATAGATTACCCCATAGTGTAACATATAAGGAAGTTATAAGTAAAAGATCCAAAAGAGTTCTGTATATGGGGTGTAAGGTAATGGCACTGGCCAAGCCACACGACAGCAATTAATGCAAGGGAAAAAAAACGCCAATACCTTAACACTGCTATTTTTTTCAAACGTTTGGGGACCACATGTCCCTTCCTCAGTAATCACTGAGGAAGGGACATGTGGTCCCAAAACATTTGATCAAAATTGCAGTGTCTGGAAGCACTATGGAATAAAATTGGGATCACCCCCGTTGCAGCATATTAAGCTGTGGTGTTTTTCTTATCTTGTTATAAGTAAAAGGCCTAAGCCAAGTGCTTTTTTACAGGTCATGGAACTCTGAGGCGACTTCTAATACCCTCCTATATTACAACAGGAGGTACATTATTTATTATAATACATAAATTATGGCTGGTCACAAGAAATAACATCACTAAGCACTGATTATAAACAATGATATTACCAAGCACCATCAATAATAATATAATTTACAGGATATTCATGGCTCTTGTGTATTTTATATATGTATATATATATATATATATATATATATACACACACACACACATTATATGGTTATTTTAGCAGCAGAACTGTTATATTGTTTAATCTTAGAGATTATTAACAAAATACCAGGTATATGTAATTTTTAACACATTTTTTGAGATGTTATTAGTGATATTCAAATAGTTTTGGTGATGTTATCAATACATCAGTTCCCATTTGTCTAGTTTCCCGCCAAATCTTTGTATTTATGGCATTCTTACAAACAAGTAGACACTTTGAGAAAGGCCTCAGAGGAGGCCGAAACGTTAGTCTCGCATCTGACAATAAAACTTTTTATTTTTATTTAAGACCTATGAGTGCGGATCCTCTTCTTGTTTGGCATATATCTGAATTTTGACACTGCACCCAGGCAATTTAAATCAGTTATCGAGAGTGCTGGCTGTCTCGTGGATTATATATATATATATATATATATATATATACTGTATATATATATATATATATATATATATATTTATTTATATATATTTAATTTGTGGTAGTAGAAGTATCACAAGTGCATGCGTATTCCTCAGTTTTGTACATTAGGAGGCACATTTACTTAGCTCGAGTGAAGGATTAGAATGAAAAAAACTTTGAATTTGAAGGGTTTTTTTGGCTACTTCGACCTTTGACTACGACAAACTAAAAATCGTTCGACTATTTGACCATTCGATAGTCGAAGTACTGTCTCTTTAAAAAAACTTCGACTAGCTAGTTCGCCACCTAAAACCTACCGAGCACCAATGTTAGCCTATGGGGACCTTCCCCATAAGCTTTTTTTGATCGAAAGAAAATCCTTCGATCGATGGATTAAAGTCGAACAATTTTTCCTTCGATCAAAGCATTTGCGGTAAATCCTTCGAGGGTCGAATATTGAGGGTTAATTAACCCTCGATATTCGATCAATAGTAAATGTGCCTCTAAATGGCTATATACACGAACATACAGATTTACACACAATTTACAAAGCAGGCAATATATACACTTATCTATAATTTAAAGAAACAATCAGTCAGAAAGCTACTTGGTCAGGGGTGTCAAAGTAGGAAGCCAATCTCTACCTTTGTGTGATCTGCTTTAAATTCACATATATACACAAATAACAAATTAAAACAAATTTATATTTTATTGAAACAGATATCCTTCTAGTAACAGAAAGAATGTATGACTAGTATGAAAATAGGGAGAAAAGCCTACCTTTTTTTATACTCATTACTGCACGCTACAACAGAGAATCCTTTAAAACGGAAGGGTGTGTGCAACTGTCAGGGATCGCTGAGCTTGGTGTAAACAGGTTCCTGGAGTGCGATCAAGTATATTCATTTGTACTCATATTGCACATAAAGCTTAATTGAGTAGCCCTGGATGGCTGCCTATACTGTGCCATAATAGAGTACATTGATGTTAATATCTAAATATACATTATATTTTATTACATTATTAACCGGTATAGTATGACCTAAGCTACAATGAGTAAATACAGGAGTCCTATTATTATATTACTATAAGTGAGTGGTCAATCTGCATTCAAGTTCTAAGTGATCCCAATAAAAAGGGCTTGCATAGTAAATGTGTTCTGCCTATAATTTTCATTAAATATCATTTTATGATCATATTTAAATGCTAATTTATAATATACAATATTAAACTAGAACAAATCAACTGATAAGCATTGGCAAAAAGATTATCCAAAAAACTATTTTAGTGAGTTAGGGTGGAGTATACTATTGGTGTTATTTATCCCTCTTTTGTTTCTCAATGTACCACCATGTCAGCAATATATCTATAATATAATGCTTGTTTGAATAGCAACAAAGTAAAAGGAAGTTAAAGAGAATGATTTAATTTTAGCACTGTATTTTTTTTAATGTGCACAGAATCAATGAAAAGTCTTCACTTTCCCCTAAATGAGACGTGTAATTGCCACATGTCTCTAAAAACAAAAGCTCTAAAGATTTGAAGATTTCCATTGCAAATCTATTTTTTGGCCACCTGTAGAGACAAGGATACAAAGTGTGACTAAGAGTTTTTTCAGATGATGCTCCTCTGGATAGAAAGTTTAAATACCTATTCAGACACACACTTGTCAGGGGAGTTAAGTATTCAATAGGAAATCCATATGGCAGGATGTAATTTATTTTAATATGAAATGTACATGGAGAAAACTAATAGTTTGTTTATCTGTATTGCCATTTACTAGATTCAGGTTTTAGGTTCCATAATTTTGTTGAAAAGCTGCACCTGCTAGTCTATGAAAGTCTTTTCAGAAATATCCCTGATTCATGAATATAAAGATTTATGCAAAAATAAATAAACTGCAGCTACACACCAGCAGGAGAGATAGTGGGAATCAGTCGGTGAATGAGTGTAGACTGACATTCCATAGAAGGTAAGATTAAACGAACATGTGCCAGTCAATATTAGTATACTATGACCCTTGATGTATCCAAAGCAAAACTATTAAGTCCAACACTTTCTCCTGTAGGCACTTATCTATAAGGATGGCTTACATGTCCGCTGAAGCTGATATTGGAGCAGATTGGACAATAGGTAGATATCAGACGGGGTCTAGGGGGCGACCTCTAGAAATAGGGGAGAAAATCTTAATCTGCAAAACAATGAAGCTCTCTTGAAACCCTATCATTTTCACTTCACATGTGTCTGCAGCCTGGCGGAGAATGGATTTGAAAAGGAATAGTTAGTGCTGAAAATTGGATCAGGGCTAACATTCTCTCATTTTTATCAGCAGCTGCCAAAGGTCATCTGACATAATAGCTGATGAATTCAAACCCAGTGGATTTCATTTGCAATTTTCAATTTACTGAGGCCTCCAAGCCCAACAGTGATAAGAGCTTCCCCCTATCGTGGCCTGTCACAGACATCGAGAAAGCTGCACAAGCCCCTGCTAGAAAGAAAAGAGAAGGCTGTGCATCATCACAGCTATAGATAAGAGGGATGGGGAAACAACGGTATCATGCAGAAAGGTGTGGAGTGGCACGTGTGGTTCAATCTTTAAATGCCAAATGGAATGAAAAGCCGATGAGGATGCAATCAAATACTGTAACAGAATAAGATCACTGTTTTGGCTGCTGGAAGAAAAGATTTTTTTTGTTGCACTGTACAGAACAAGATGGGTAATAGCAAGGAAAATAATACTCTAATGGAAGAATGAATGGGATTTGAACACTTTGGGGCTGATTCACTAAGGGTCGAATATCGAGGGTTAATTAACCCTCGATATTCGACTGGGAATTGAAATCCTTCAACTTAGAATATCGAAGTCGAAGGATTTATTGCAGATAGTACGATCGAACGATCGAAGGATTATTCCTTCGATCAAAAAAAGTTAGGCAAGCCTATGGGGACCTTCCCATAGGCAAACATTGACTTCGGTAGCTTTTAGATGGCGAACTAGGGGGTCAAAGTTTTTTTTAAAGACACAGTACTTCGACTATCGAATGGTGGAATAGTCTAACGATTTTTACTTCGAATCCTTCGATAGTCATAGTCGAAGGTCGAAGTAGCCCATTCTATGGTTGAAGTAGCCCAAAAAAACTTCGAAATTCTAAGTTTTTTTAGTTCGATTCCTTCACTCGAAGTTAGTGAATCGGCCCCTTTATGTAGTAATGATTAGGGCTCATTTAAACAATCTTTCATCAGGTTATTTTTACAGGTAGTTTTAATTCCTAAAATAAAACACTTCCCAAATAGAAATCAATCTCTCTGAATGTTTTCTCTCTCTCTGTCTGAGGCATGCATCTATGTAGTAACATAGCCATTTGCCCTGGTCTACAATTAATTGCAACCAATAATACTGTTGTTTTAATAGCTAAAAACCCAAATCTACTGTAACAAACTCTATAGTTTCCTTGTGTATGCTCTCCATGAAGTGAATTTACCCCAAATCAACAAAACCTTGCGTTTTAATTCAATCACTGTACCTGTAAATAAGGTTACCGTATATACTCGTGTATAAGCCGACCCGTATATAAGCCGAGGTACCTAATTTTACCTACAAAAACTGGGAAAACTTATTGACTCGCGTATAAGCCTAGACACAACTACAGCCCTGTCTCCCAGCAGCGCACATTCTGCCAAAGCGACCCCCCCAGCGATCAACCGGACTTCTTTGCAAAGCTGATGGTGACAGAGAATTGCCAAACGGATTACTGTGTGCATTGTCCCACTGTCCCACTACCATGTGCAGAGGGTGCTGTTTGATATTGCCATCACTGTTAATCTTTTGTATAACCAACAGAGGGCGCTGTGTGATATTGCAGTCACTGTTATTCTTTCATACAACCAACAGATGGCGCTGTGTGATATTGCAGTCACTGTTAATCTTTCATATAACCAACAGAGGGCGCTGTGTGATATTGCAGTCCCAGTTATTCTTTTATACAACCAACAGATGGTGCTGTGTGATATTGCAGTCCCTGTTATTCTTTCATACAACCAACAGATGGTGCTGTGTGATATTGCAGTCCCTGTTATTCTTTCATACAACCAACAGATGGTGCTGTGTGATATTGCAGTCTCTGTTATTCTTTCATACAACCAACAGATGGCACTGTGTGATATTGCAGTCCCTGTTATTCTTTCATACAACCAACAGATGGCGCTGTGTGATATTGCAGTCTCTGTTATTCTTTCATACAACCAACAGATGGCACTGTGTGATATTGCAGTCCCTGTTATTCTTTCATACAACCAACAGATGGCGCTGTGTGATATTGCAGTCACTGTTAATCTTTCATATAACCAACAGAGGGCGCACTGTTATTCTTTCATATAACCAACAGAGGGCATTGTGGGATATTGCAGTCTCTCCCCAAGTGAACTGTTGGTATAGGAATGATTAAAAGTGACTGCAATCTTGGCAACTCAGGTCGGGTACCGCTGACCTGCGTATAAGCCGAGGTAGACTTTTTCAGCACATTTTGGATGCTGAAAAACTCGGCGGTAAGCGCTTACCTAATGGCAGTAACACTGTTGTTTTTCCCATTCCATCTGCAGATTAAGAGTTACTAATTGACCCAGTTTTTGCTTAATTTATCAAGTTTTGCTTGATTAATTAAGCATCCATCATACTGGAACATGACAGTGGCATTATAATGTTTTTTAGTTCCAAACGGTCTTGTTAAAAGCCCAAAAAACTGGCAACAAAACCCCAAAACATGTATTTCTAGCACAGGCTATTTGGGGGTTATTTATTAAGCTCTGAATACCCGAAATCAAAAAATGTGGATTTTTCAGGCCTTAAAAAAAATTAGAATTTTTTGGGATTTATTAAAGTGCAATGGGATGAAAACTCTGAATCCAAAAACCCAGCATCTAAAAGCTCTTGAGGTCCTGTATAAGTCAATGGGTCTGCGCTGATGTCCGTACCAATATCTGGTGAACTCAGAAAAGAAGGAAAAAAAACGTAGTTTTTGTGGAAAACTCCGTACAATTCTGAGTTTTGCCTGCCCCTATTTTTTCAGGCTTCTTGTATTCATAAATAAGGTCCATTCGGGAATTCAGAGTTGCTCGAAGTTTGATATTAGAAATACTGTGATAAATTCAGACCTTGATAAATAACCCCTTTTATATCCCTTTCTGTTGGGTAGAAACCATAACCAGTCTGTAACTGTGATCAAAAGGCTATATGCACAGAGCACACAGAAAATAAAATGGTTTTAAGAAAGACAGATATGTCCAGATTTAAATATATATATATATATATATATATATATATATATATATATATATATATATATATATATATATATATATATGGTGGCAATTCTGCATTTTTAATAATTAAATTAAACAAACTTGTTCTTTGACTGGAACTCCTCTGTTACCTCATGGTAGAGAAACGCTTATCTGTTTATTATTATATAACCACAAACCACGTAAGATTAAGAAACCATTGTGATTCATGTTGCAGTGTAAATGATACAAAATATTATTCCCATAAAACTATGCATCCTTACCTTCCAGGGGGGGGGGGAGCTACAGCACACCAGAAAAGGTTTTGCTTTTAAGAAGACAAGATAAATACAGCATATGATCTGACCATGTCATTTCTGTACCAAATTGTGTAATGACAAATATACATCAAGAAGCTCTGTTCCTTTCAACTGGTCCCACTTATCATATCACTTGTTACCCCAATATGACGAGATGCATATTATAAACAGCATTTTATATTAAATGCCACAAAACTGTATCTGCTGCGTGTTTCAATTCCATAGTAATGACATAACATTTTTTTTTTTAACATAAATGCACATCCAGTGGGATGTTATTGAAATTATCAGAAATGTCTGCTGCATTTTACATGTTAAAGAGAGTGCAGCGTGAACCTTTCATTTTCTAGATAGATAAGAGAAATCCTGGAAGAACCACATAGTTTCAAGAAAAAAATGAAAAATGGATAGAAATAGAAATTCCTGGAGGAAGAAGAATGGTTATAGTATACCCATAAACACAGTAAAATGATTCCTGGAAGAAGCATGACATTTTCAACGCTGAGAATATACAGAGAATTCCTGAAAGAGCAGCCCCAGGGGTTTGCGTTCTCTATATTTACACCACTGGTTGGAGTGAAAACAAGCCATAGTTTTATCCTCAAAATAGGTAAGAAAAATAATTAATACAGTAATACATAACTTCAGTAATATCCAGTACACATCAGGAAAGCTTAGCAAGACCAAAGTCCACCAAAGGGGCTACCTACCATACCAGAAACTTTCTGCCAAAATTTTAAGTGGGCAAGTGAGAGAGGGCAACCATAATATCAAGCTGTGACGATGATGCCCTGAACGTAAACAAGCCCTAAATGCCTTAAACCTGCCATCCATAAGCAAAATACAAGAGCGCATTGGTGGGAAGCGGCCCATTATGCCACCAGAACAGAGAGAAGCCTTTATTATTATTCCCTGTTACTGCTTTATTCTTAACCTTCCTCCTGAACCTTAGTCTAACCTATCCCAACCCCCTGCTCAGCGTGATTTACCCTGGTGCCTTCTGGAACCCACTCTAATCTGCTCCCCAGCTAACTAAAATGTCAGAGTAAATTCAAATGCATACACATATATCAAAAAGATTCCTACTTGAGCAGCTTAATGCTTCCAATATGATTTTCTGGACACTCATAGAATTTTGAATATGATGTTGACTTATTTATAAAAAAGGTTGCCTATCTGTTCTTCATTTAAGTTACAAAAATATTATTATTATATATTTATTTACAGGTTTAAAGAAATTCACAGCAGCCCAGTGCAATCTACTATGGGAATGTAATATTTTTCATGTAAAAAAATGATCTCAAATACCTTTGTCAATGTTAGAAACCAACATTTTCATTGTTTAGGTCCTTTATGACCAATTGGAGACATCAATGACTTCCTCGCAAAGTTTGTGAATAAATGTATGCGAAGATGTGCAGTGTATGTAATATAATGTCACAACAAGGGTTTTCTTGCGCCAAAATATTTAACAAAATCCCAGAGTAGGTGCTAACACTCTTTGCATTCACTAGCAAATGATTTTACATTGGGAGCAGCGATAAACATTCGCAAAAACTCCATTTTAAACAATGCTTGTGATTTTTAATTACATTACCCCGTAAGATCCTTATCACATACCTTAAGTCATTTACATGCATAACCAGTGAAAAGAGGCAGAAAAAGGTCTGCAGCCTTTTAAGTGTTTTACACGTGGCTTCAGAGGTTAGTTAAAAGAAAAGGCATTTTTGGGCAACTTGTCTCCTGCGGTAATTCAAATTTCCGACAGATTTCCTACAGATTATTTTTCCCTAACCTACCTGGTAGGAAGTAAAACCAACAAAGATATTATGTTGGGAGGAAATACAAACTCCATGATCAGGTCAGGATGAAACTCAACAACCAGCATTTCCTCTTCTGTAGCTCATATAGAAATAGAAACAAAAACTAGTGGAAATAGAGAAATAAGTGCATAAGCGCAACCTCATATGCAGATGAAATCTATTTCAGAACTGCCCCCACACACATTGGGCCAGATTTATCAAAGGTCAAGGTGAATTTTTGAATTAAAAAAAAAATTCTAATTTCGAGCTATTTTTGTGTACCTCGACTAGGGAATAGTCCAAATTCGATTATAATTTGAAAAAAATCAAATATCAAAATGTATCATGTTCTGTCTCTTAAAAAAATCGACTTTGACCATTCACCATCTAAAACCTGCCGAATTGCTGTTTTAGCCTATGGGGGACCTCCCAGAACTATTGGGAGTCAATTGGTGGACTTTGAAAAATCAAAGTTTTTTTTGGGGAAAAACTTTGATTCGAATTCAATCTAATGCGCTATTACTTCGATTTGTACAATTCAAATTTGGCTGAATAAGCTTAGCCCCTTTTGATTGAAAACTGACCTATTCGGCCAAAAAAAAACCTTTGACTTAATTTCGGTTGGTCTTTTTGAATTCGAATTTCAAAGTACTTCAAATTCGACTCTTGATAAATATGCCCCATACTGTACACATTTTTCATGTCCTCATTTTCTAAAGGCTATGGCTATGGAAATGCTGAATCACCGAAATTGAGTAAGAGTTGAGGAATCATTTGCTCACATTTACATTCATGAAATTGCTAGTTAAAATAATAATCAGTTTTTAGTAATTTTTACTTGTTTTTTTTTTGCTGACAAGGATCTCAAACCTGTGGTTGTCCAGTACCCAAAGCCATGAGAGACAGAAAGAGGGTCCTCATCTTGCAATAATTGTTCACACTAAAACAACAGTATGGTACGTCTCTTTATGCTAGATGTTGCTTAGTATCCTTTTGATATGATAATGACATACATCTTAGCAGATGAATATGCAAATTAAAGGCAGTAATTTGGTGGCATGCACCTGCCGACACTGTACTAGAATGCTAGTGTGTTCTGCTAAGCAGAGGTAAATTAAACTCTAATGTGTTAGGCATTTTGCAGATGCTTCCAATTTTTTTCACAAATTTTGACTTTGAGTATTGCCATTTTCCTTGCACTCAATTACATTTCAGTTTGGAAATTTTTGTGTCCTTCCTTTTCTGACTAAATGAATTCCACTGTCGCACATATTTTCTAAAGGCTGCATTTGTGTTCCGGTCTAATAGAAATAGCTAAGGGACGCATTGAATTTTTTGAATCTTCTTTAAAATGTTGCAGCCAGCAAGGTGAAAAATTGTTGTCATAATCATCAAGGTAAAATAGACAGTTCATATTTTATTACAATTAAAAAAACAGAAATGAAAACAGGAATGTGCAAATACATAATGTCTACTCTATGGCAGATTCCTATCATTCACGCACTGCACTATACCTACCACGTCACATATAACACAGAACAGATGCAGAAATCCTTGGCTTTCCTTTTCCAAATATTTGAAGATCATGCCTGTAGGGGATGCTCAATGGAGTTAAGAGCCTGTTTATCATATTTACTGTATGAAATGGTTAACAAAATAAAATGCAAATTTCTCAAGGTGTGTATCATAATTAACATTGCCCAATTGCTGGATTTGATGCCATTATTTTACATACATTTCCAACTGGAAACAAAAAACGGAAAAATTTAAGATGGACGAATGCCGTATTTGAAACAGCTGCTTTCTTATACATATTCTTACACAGAGGTACACAATTGCTGCAATTACACTGTGATGTCTGTCAATGTGTTATGTATTTGGTTGCATTTTTTTTTACATAGCACGGTAAACACGCCATCTTACAGCAGCCCATCTGGCATTTGCCAGAATTTACAGATTGCCAGTCTGGGCATGTCTGAATGTTACTCTGGGAATAACGACAAGACCAGAGGTGACATCGCAATAAATGAACTTAATGTATCACTTCCATCTCAGTGAAAAAGGTATCTCACTAACAAAAACAGCCTTGCACTGCACAACATTCATTTTTTCCAAGTAAAGTGACCTTTGTTTTGGACCATGGTTTTTGTTCATTAAAATATATAATTTGAATGATGTTTGAGCAGTTCATTTCTACCCCATAAAGCCTGACATTTGTATTGTTGTGTTTTGTTAGGTCCACACTGGACAAAGACATAGTTTACTTTAAATACTCAAAGCTAACACCAGATATGAGATGCAATAAGTGAGATGTAACTTGTGAAAAGATGCAAAATGATATACAGGTACGGGATCGGTTATCCGGAAACCCGTTATTCAGAAAGCTCTGAATTACAGAAAGGCTGTATCCCATAGACTCCATTTTATCCAAATAATCCAAATATTAAAAAATAATTTCCTTTTTCTCTGTAATAATAAAACCGTAGCTTGTACTTGATCCAAACTAAGATATAATTAATCATTATTGGAAGCAAAACCAACCTATTGGGTTTATTTCATGTTTACATAATTTTCTAGTAGACTTAGGCCCCCGTCACATTTGCGGTTTTACACTGTGGAAACACGGCGCAATTTTTTTTTAAAAAAAGGCGTCCACTACGTAAATATGCTAAGCGGTTTCAAGCTTTGGCAAGGGCACACTACGCTATCGTATTTAGACTATTGTATTTAGACAGCTTTTTTAAAAACTGCAGCGTGGACTGCGCCAAAAATATGCATGTGTGTCCGGGACCTTAAGGTATGAAGATCCAAATTACGGAAAGATCCATTATCCAAAAAACCCCAGGTCCTGAGCATTCTGGATAAGAGGCCCTATACCTGCAGTGCAGTTGTGCAAAAAAATGTATTCGCTGTTGCATCTGTTTTAAGACACTGAACCCTATTGTCTGTTCTTTAATCAGGGACTGGTAGTTGATGCAGTTAAAAAGTAAATTTATTTAAAGAAAATACATCTCAAAGAAATAGCCTTACACGTTTGTGCCTTGTGGGCACTTAGTCATAGGCATAATCATAGACTTAGTCATATACTAAACCCCACTACTCAAGTCTGTTGCCTACAAATTGTTTGTCTTTTAATTTGTATATAACTTTCTTATTGTTACACTCAATATACAGTACAAAAATCGCTATTTATCAATAGTGAATGCCATTTACTTGGCCATTGCCCCAACCAATCCAAATCCTTCAATAAGGAACCTGTACTGTTTTGTTTTTGCATTTATTTCTTTAAAAAAAGTTGTATAATTTGCAAAACTTTGTTTCTAGAACCCACTCTCAGATAATTAAGATGAAAAGAAAACAAATCAATTCTTAAAGGACATGTAAACCCCTCACACAAAAATGTAATCAGTGAACAGCCTCTTTGAAATCTTTAGATAACTGCCACTCTGGTTGTTCAAGGGTTAATAGTAAGGCTGCAGCATCTACTTACTCACTTAGGATTCCTTCTGCTGCACTAACCCACTCTGCCCCCTCCCTCAGGAATTTGCTTTGGCTGTTGGCTCATGAGCATGCTCAGTTCTTCGCTTAGATGACTAAACACACCCTCCAGTCTAACAGCCATTGAAGAGTTGGTATTGCAGGTTCCCATAGAAACTCTGTTCTAGCTGTCTGCTCCTATTTTTAAATCTTAACCCCTTTCCTGAGCTCAGAGTAACCATTACAGGGCTCAATTCAAGCATTCCACAAGTTACCAGGGACAGCAAAAAGGCACTCCAGGCCTAAATTTGGATTTTTAAGTATACAACATTTGTGGTTTATGCGTCACAATGTGAATTTAATACAAGACAAATGTTATAAGTAAATATCAGAATGGATTTTTTTATCTAGGTAATATCAGTTAAGCAGATCTTTATAATCTAATGGAATTAAAAGTCTGATCAAAAAAATAATCTTATGTGAAATTGAATTTCCATTTTATCCTTCTAACTCAAAAGCCATGTGGGCTTTAAAATGTATTGAGATGAGCTGAGCACATTCTTTATTGACGTGTTGTCACCAACAGTCAATCTATAAATTGATGCCCTTCCCATGTGTATGATATGTTGTAGTTAATAAAATACCCAAGAGATTCGAAAAACCCCAAGTTCCATTGCTTATTCTTTTTTCTGTTTCTATTAATTAAAGGCAATCTCTTTTGCTGATTCATAAACAAAAATTAAATGGCACTGGTTAAAGTAAACACATATACTAACATAATATATTCAGAGTCTGCTGAGCCACCCAGCCTTTTGTCATTGCCTTCTTTTTATGGACCTTATTTAAAGATATTTAAAGATGCCATATTTTAAGCAAACACAGACATGTAGCTGGGAAGATGTAAATGTTTCCAAATCTGTCTTTCTGTGATTGCCCAATGGGGTGTATGTGTGTGTAACAACTATCAACCAAAAATATAGATACCATTATTGTGGATGATAATTACTCCCTTGATAAGGGGAGCCAATAATACACATGATTCATTTCAGCAGTAAGTAGTCATATTTTCATAGTTACCCATAAAATTCTTTAGAGCAATTCGTGACGAATGTCAATTTAAAAAGATTTAATTACATAAGCATATTTTCTCTAAAATGTTCACTTTTACAGATTAAGGTAACATATAAATGGAGCTACAGTATAAGTATTAATGGAATTTTAGAATCTGCAAGTAATGAGGAGTCATTTATGATGAACCTGGACAAAAGTACAATATTACCAAGATGCACAAGGGCACACCCATTAGTGCTCATGTAGAGAGAGCACTACTGCCTTGGGTCTGGCTCCACTCTGCCAGGACTCATAACCAGGACTGCCATCAGGGGGTACTCCTGTACTGGGCCCGGGCCTGAAGGGGGGCCCGGCTGTGCTGCACTTTTCAAAAGAACTGGGCCTCCCTTGACAGCGCTGAAGCCATGGCGGCTCTTCCGAAGTCCGGAACTGTTGAAAAGCCAAGCAGCCGAAGTTACGAAAATAGCTGAAGTTGAAGTCCCGAAGCAGCAAAAAGACCCAAAGTCACGAAGATAGATGAAGTTGAAGTCCTGAAGCGTCAAAAAGACCAAAAGTCAATTAAACAGACGAAATTTAAGTCCTGAAGCGGTGAAAAGAGCCAAAGCCATGAAAATACCCGACGTTGAAGTCCTGAAGTCACGAGTTCAATTCTACTGAATGTGTAATTTTTTTAATTTTTTTAAATCCCTGGCCACCTATGTATTATTTTAATACTCTATAGGTCCCTGCCACCAATGTTTTTTTAAACTTGTAGGGGTTCCTCATCACCAATGTTATTGTAAAAACTTTTACTGGGGGCCCTGGCGCAATTTTTTTTATAATTATAAGGGAGCCCTGACCACAAATGGCTTTTTATAACTTGTGATTGAGGGGGTTTACAATTTTTAGCGCTGGTGTGGACTTCTTACTGTGGTGTGGGTGGGATCTGGGGTGGGGCTTGGGGGCGGGATCTGGGGTAGGCGGGGACCAGGGGGCTGAGAAAATGTTGCCGTACGGGCCCCGTGATTTCTGATGGCGGCTCTGCTCATAACTGATACAAAATCTGGGACAAGATGCAGAATGCAGAGTCAGTGGGGGCAACTGAGCCTTGTCCTTACCACCTGCCATTGGATGACATGCACGTTAGGTGGCAGGTAGGGGGCAGGAGGGAGGCTGCATGAATTCCTTCCACAGCCTGTCCTTCATGTATACAGCACTTGGTAAATAAGCCCTGTGAAGAGCAAATTTAATGTATTTCTGCTTCCTAGCGTAGAACAATTTTGAAAATAACTTTACATCTTTGTAGAGAACTGCTACTACAATTGTGTGCACTATTTTTTTTTCAAATTCATGATTAATACAAATAAATTCAAATTTATTATTTCTAATATATGGTCAACATGTAGACTTACAAAAATAGTCGGAAGGAACATAAACTCTACAAAAACAAAAAATATTTATTTTCTTTTCTATTTCCAGCTAAACCCCACAGCTAACTAGATTTGTGCTAATGTATTGTAATAAAAGTGCTGAAGATTTATACAAATTACAAGCCACAACAAAGCACACAAAGTTAAAACTGCAAATATCGTGTCAGCAGACTAATTCAGGAAGTGCCACTGAACAGACAATGACATACTGTTACTAACTTGCTGGCAAGAAATAGCTAAATACAATTAATCCTCTGGGTAATTTCTAACAGAGAAATCTGCGGTGAAAAAAAAATTGTGACCACACAGTTCACAACATTATGTTTGTCAAAATCTATGTCAGATTGTATTATTAATTTTTTTCTGGCATCCTTTACTCAGACTAATTGCTACTGAGTTGTCATAGACTCGTGATTTCTTGTCAGTTCTGTTGACCTCATCCCAGCTTAGAAGAATTTAGCTTTTTTTTTTAAAAAAGAGGAAAGAAGACAAACATACTTGTCAATTTAGCCCACCCACATATCACTGAGCCAACAATTCTTTAGTGTGGTTCACCACACACCAGCTCCACCTGACTGCTTCTTACCTGGTGCGTGACCTTCAATTGAAAATTCCAACAATGTACAACTTGTGTTTGGCAAATGTTTGCCAGCTGCCAGATGTCTTCATTCTTATAACACCTTCAAGTCTGCTTCTGGCAGAGATCCACATACAGAACAAGCTAAGCAGTAATTGCATTGCCCATGCTCTGCAGAAAAAAAACACAAGACAAAGCTAAAGTAGTGGCAAACTGAATGGGAAGAGAAAGGCTTCTTCAAAATATTTATGAGGGAAAACAATGACACATGGAGCTGAAAAATATATTTCTGTAAAGATAGAATCAAATATATACAGACAGTGAGTTGGAAACCTTTATGTTTGTGAATTCAGCGTATGCCTTAGGTCTTTTCATTAATGCTTATCATGCCCGACAAGTATAAAAACTTATTTTGTAAATGTTTTTATGACTCAAAAAGAAAACAAAAGTAGGAAATTTATCATTTCCTAAAAGTGTTTAAATAGAAGCTCTAGACAGAGAGTTGGGTCTCTGCTAGGTATAGGTGGGAGAATGTCACGCAATGTTCCCAAACCCAGAACAAGGGCCAAGGTTTCGGTCACAGCTCTTGCTTCTCTCTATAACAGCTGCCTTCCGCTTTGGGAGGAGCCTCTACTCAGATGTTGCCAGGTCTTAAAATTAGAGAACCAGGGCACAGATTCTCGGCAGGCAAACATACCAAAGCACTAATAGGAGGAATGGAGTAGAAGCAGAACGTAGTCAGACAAAGGCCAGGGTCAGAACCGAGAGAATAGCAAGGTACCGAGCCAGAATCCAAGAAGGTAGTTGAAGTGCAGACTAAAACTTCAGGACAGGCAGCAATCGTCAAGGTCAGAGTCAGGCACAGGTCAATACACAGGACTCAATACAAAATCACACTCAGGCGCTATACAAGGCAGAACCATTGTTGGGATGCATCCCCACTGCCCCCAGGTAATATTATATTACCCCACCTCTACTGGACCCCTTGGCTTATCAGGAAAATTAACATGAAACTGACGCTTGAGACAATCAGCATGGATATCAAAGGTAGGAACACAAGCTATCACCTCAGGAACATAACCCTTCCAATAAGCCAGATACTATAGTTTTCCTCTGGATATGTGGGAGTCAATTAACTTATGTACCAGATGCTCAGACTGACCATTGATCATAACAGGAGAAGGAGGAGGAGAATGTTGATGAACTGCTCTGGCAGGCTTTAACAGAAATATAAAAGATGATACGAATCTTGAGCTCAGGAGCCAATTCCAGATGATCGGTAGTAGTATTAATAATCTCAGAAACAGGAAAGGAACATAACTCAACAAAAAGAACTTTCAAAGGAATATTCTTAGAAAACAACCAGACTCTATCGCCAACCTGATATCCAGGTGACTCTTTCCGGTGTCTGTCAGCAGCCATTTTCTGGGCAACCACTGCAGAAAACAGATAATTTTGACCCTCCAGCCAAATATTAGAAAAATGCTCAATCAGAGAATTAGCAGCAGGAACTTTTCATTGATCAGAGAAAGAAAAGGCCCTCCGTTGCAAACCATAACCGTAAAGAAGGGAAACTCCCAAGAAGAAGCAGGAGTAGCATTATTATGAGAAAACTCAGCCCATGGAAGGGTACTTAATCATAAGGCTAACTTACACATAATAGACAGACTATTTAAAGGAAAATGAGCCATTAAGCAATTGGATGGACAGAGTTTCTAAAGATAAGCCAATCCCATTGATTTTAGTACACAATCCTAATATTTAGGTTCAGCATAGTAAATGCACCATGTATATATACAATATATTATAACAGGTCACATAATGTAAATAAAAAGTAGAAGAGGTACAATTAAATAAGTCAATTACAAAAGAAAGGTTTCTTATATATACCAAGAGATATCAAATTCAATGTTTAATCCAAGTGGCTGTCTAGTAACCATATGAAAGTTTTTTTTTTGAAGTTCATATAATATATTTCCTCTTCGTGGACAACTTTATCTATACCAGTTACTTTTAAGAATGAAAGGATTCTATTGTTACACTCTGCAAAATTTTTGGCAACGGATGTTTGGCAATGTTAAGTATGTGTTGCCTTATTCTATCTTTTATTTTATGACTAGTCTGACCTATGTACTGTTTCGTACATTTTTCACATGTTAATAAGTAAATTAATTTTTTTGCATTACAAAAATCAAAAAATGTAATTTACTTATTAACGTGTGAAATATTTAAGAAACTGTACATAGGTCAGACTAGTCATAAACTGAAAGATAAAATAAGGGAACACGTACTTTGCCATTAAAAATTGTCAAACATCAGTAGGTAAACATTTTGCAGAGTGTAACAATAAAAGCCTTTCATTCTTAAAGGAAAACTATACCCTTCAAGCAATGTAGGTCTCTATAAAAATATATTGCATAAACCAGCTCATATGTAAAACCCTGCTTCATGTAAATAAACCTTTTTCATAATAATATACTTTTTTAGTAGTATGTGCCATTGGGTAATCATAAATAGAAAACTGCCATTTTAAAAAATAAGGGCAGCCCTCTAGGATTGTATGATTCATGGTGCAAACAAACATACCATACAAACCATACATGTTTGGTCACACAAGCCAATTAACAGACAGAGTTCTGTCTTTTGCTTCCACACTGTTTCCTGTTACAATTAGAGTTGTAGTATTTCTGACCACGTGATCGCTGAGGCAGCACATAGACCATCGTGAAATGGTGGTCTAAGGCAAGAGATGTAAAAGGACAAAATTTACTTAAATATATATACCAGTTTAATCTGTTGCTCAAGTGTTCATTTTGAGGGTATAGTTTTCCTTTAAAAGTAACTGGTATAGATAAAACTGTCCAAAATATAAGAGGAGAAAATATAATATACAACAACCTTTCTTTTGTTTCTCTTCATGCAGCAGTTGGATGTCAGATATTCATTGACAGTTAGATCCAATTTATTTTATAGGGAGACTCCTTTTGCCTAGAAGATGTATTAGAGCTCACTCTATTAAAATCACAAGACATCACCTCTCTCTACATGCAGGATTTGTGCAAAAGGCAGTTATTTTGTTACATTTTGTTTTTACTGGAATCAGTTATTTGAGTGAGCTCTAATTCATCTGCTAGGGAAAGGAAAAAACCCTATAAGATATATTGGATCTAACTGTCAATGACTATCTGACACCCAACTGCTGCAAGAAGACAGAATGAAGAGAAACAGATTCTGAGAGAGGGATAGTGAAGATAAACTTGGATTATTTTCAACAATGCAGAATATTAAATTGATTATATTCAGAAAGTTTCTTATTTCATTATGATGAAGCGTATATTAAATTTTCATTTTCGCAATAGTTCCCCTTTAAATAGTCTGTCGGTTATGTGTAAGCCTATGATTAATTTTCCCCTGGAGACAATACATTTTGATCATAATGTATTTAGTTAGCCAAAATCTATAAAGTCTGCAATGACTGTATAATAGCCAGAATACTACTTCCTGCTTTGCAGTTCCAGGCAGTAACCTATCAGTGACTTGAGGGGGGGGGAACACAAGGGTCATAATTAATGAATCTGACCTGCATGCTAAGGATCAATGTTGCCTCCCTTCAAGTCACTGACTAACTCAGAGTTAGAGAGCTGAAAAGCAGTAAGTTGGTTTATGTTCTGTCCTGTTAGACATCCTGTCATTCCAGGCTTTATAGATTTAATTTTTGGCTAACTAACTATATTAGAATTTTTTTTTTTATTTTGCACAGCAGAACTGTTCCTTTTAGGTTCCTGATTGATGCCTGCCTATCACTCCAATGTTCAAAAGAATCTACCTCAACCAGAAAAGGAAGAGAAGAATCATAATGGCAGACAATTGGAGCAGAGTGAAATGCCTCTTTTAGCAATTTAAAGGCCTTTACAGCATCATCAGGCCATATGCTCGGGCCTGCTCCCTTCCTGGTAAGCGGGGTAATTGGAGCCAATAATGTAGAGAAATATTTGATAAACTGTCTATAGAAATTGGCAAATCCTAGATATCGCTGAATAGCACAGAAATACAGAGGTTGTACACTGTCTAGAATTGCCTTGAACTTGGTTGGATAAATTTTCAAGCTGTTTTGGAGATGATGTACCCCAAAAATTGAACTTAAAATACATTTCTCTATTTAGTTAATTGGCATATAACTGATTATGTTTCCATCTACATAGTACCTTGAACATGACAGAAATGTTCTGCCAGATTAGACAATTAAAATGTCCATTTAAGTATACTACTACTGTATGTAGTCACCCAGAAATCTCAAAAAATTTCACAAACGAATTTGCACCTGGCAAATAAATTTGCCCATCACTAAATATAATAATTTGATTATAATGTCCAAAATGTATTTATACAAAATCACTATTTAAATATGACTGTTCTCTAACCTTCTCTACAGTGTTGGTTCTTACTCCTGAAACAATGTTACAGAAGCAGCTAATTAATAATACACCTAGGGGGTTATTTATCAAAGTCAGAAAAGTTCTCACTATTTTATGAAAATCCCACTGACTTTTCCCCCCTAATTATCAATAAATTTTCCAATAAATTCTTGTGCAGGAAAAAATCATAAAAGAAATTCTGAATTGTACGAATTTTTCGGATTTGTCACCTGAAAACCACTAAATCTTCAGATTATTGAATGAAACCAAGCACAGATAAGGATATAAGACTTCTACATGAACTTGGCAGGCCTAAGTTGGAGTACTTTTTAATTCTGTCTTTTAACACCATCGGGATTTAATAAATCATGAAAAATTCAAGGTTTTTTTTCTAGAAAATTGTGTTTTTCCCCTTTAAAATTCCAAACAGAAAAAAATCGGATTTTAATAAACAACCCCCCAAAATTGACTAATACTACATTCTTTCAAAAGGCAAACAGATACTAATTTTGATAGCATCCACATATACATACACATATATATATATATCTTTCATTTGGAGATGCGTTTAGAATATAGATGTTTTTGGGTAGTGCTTTTTGTTTCAGCCACCCTTTATTTGATTTATGAAACCTGTTATAAACTAAAAAAGTAATTAAAAATACTCTGAAAATAATAACTATTATTATTTATAACTTTGTTGTTGCTGGGGAATTAATTATAGTTTACTTGGAACCCTTTGGTCTCCCAAAAGACTTTCTTTTATTAAGTCTAATATTTTTTTCCATGTTTTCTATAGTATTTTAGGTATATTTATGGCTATAGTTAATCACTTTCTTTCTGCTCTTCAATTAGGAGAAAAAACAGATAGATTTAAAGCATAAATTGTGGTTTGTGCATTAAAGTTTTTAACTTTGGGATTTACTATAAAGCAAAGCAAACTTTGTCCTAATCTAACAATCTCATTTGAGATTTGAGACTTCTGCATCTCTGAAGAGCATGACAGAGAATGCGGATTAATGAAGGATTATGTCATAATGAGTTGGCAAAGCAGATCTATGTCCTTGTCTCTTGCTGCCAAAATTCAGCTCTCATTTCCAGCAAGCAAAGCCTATCGGGTAGAAAGTACAGAGACCCTTTAGAATTGAAAAATCTGATGCATAATGATGTCTAACTCTCCTTGTGCCAAACCTCTTCAGAACTTTCAAGGTCAAAGGCCAATGCAGTGATTCACAGGGGCTTGATGCTTATCTAAGCTTTTGCAAGAAAATAAGAATGTTCTGTAGTGTTATTAAAGAAATGTTTGTTCCTCATTCAATAAACTGAAACAAAAGCAACGTAATGCACATTTACAAACCACAAATCCTATTAACCACTTATTTATGTATATATATATATATATATATATATATATATATATATATATATATATATATATAGCATAAAAATATCATATTTTAACCAGTGTAACATCATTTTAGACCAGAAACATAAAAACTTACAGGTATGGGACCTGTTATCCAGAATGCTCAGGACCTGGGGTTTTCCGGATAATGGATCTTTCTGTAATTTGGGTCTTCATGTCTACTAGAAATTAATTTAAACATTAAATAAACTGAATAGGCCAGTTATGCTTCCAATAAGGATTAATTATAGCTTAGTTGGGATCAAATACAAGGTACTGTTTTATTATTACAGAGAAAAAGGAAATCATTTTTAAAAATTTGGATTATTTGGATAAAATGGAGTATATGGGAGACAGCCATTCCGTAAATCGGAGCTTTCTGGATATCGGGTTTCTGGATAAGGGATCCTATACCTGTACTATATTAACAAAATAAATGGTTTTCTGAGTTTTAAATACCTTCATTTCAATCAATCGTACAAAAATAGCACTACAATTGGTAAAAGCTAAAATAATTTTTCATTTTAGTTTGCACTAATTGGTAAAAAAAAGATCAAGTGGTTTTAATCATAAGTATTTACAAGTTTAAACGCTCAAGCACAAAGTAATTGATTCTTTAAGACAAAAGTATTATGCAAGGAGAATTTCCTTCATTTTTTGCTTTTTCAGCTTTCCCTCTTTATTTTGTCCATCAAAGGGTTAAAGCACTATAAAGAAATTTTAATAACACTTAAGGAGTTTGCATTACAAAAAACAGTTTTAAATATGGATGAATCAACAAGCACTGTAATGTTAAGTAGGGCTTTTATACTACTACCGTATTCGTTATATGGAAGTTGGAAATGGTTGTAGTATATTCCATCATCAAAGGATCATGAAAATATAACGGTAGTCAAAAAAACCTCAGTAAAGAGGCAATAAAGAGGGTTTAAGCAGATAAATCATTTATTGAGCACAAATATAAAAAATAGATAATAACCACTCACTTGCTGGCTCTCACTTCATGTTCAAAAGCTCTGGACTAAATTGACAATTCATTGCTCAACAATCTGTCATGTAGGTCTTTAAGCCGCACAGTGGCTCTTAAAATATGTATTCGGAAAGTACAAACGTGCTGAATATATTTGCAGTCTTTTTGTGCCAAAGATTTAGAAACAAATGACCTGCGTTAATGACATCCATGTAAAGCAAAATTGCAAGACCACCCTGGTGTAAGCAGAATTAAGGTACAGAATAATACTCCTTATTCATATTCAAATTCGGGGGAGAGGAAAAAAAAAACTACCAATAGCCATACAGATAAACTAAGTTCTGAATTTTACATTGTGGAACATGCCTGATTTTACTTTTGATTTGATAGCAGACACTTATCAAGGCTTTAATGCCCGAAATGGCAATGAATTACACAAATGTAAAAAGCCTTGTGTGACACCATCTATAGCCTGCAGGGATAAAATATTCATCAGTTGTTGCTCAGACCACTAGTGTTTTAAAAATGTCCCTGCCCATGCTGACATTTAGTGAAATCATAGTTCTGGCTTCATTCAGAATCCAGCTCAGCAAAGCTTGATTCCAGGATGACTTCTCATGGCAGTCTGCCTTCCCCCACCCACATGCGCTGCAGGCTAATTTCAGTCCCTCCACTCTCAATGAAAGAAGTCCTTTTACTTAACTGCGACAGTTGGCAAATTGCCCTTTTCATTGCCCAAACCAACCATCATCTTGGATGTAACAAATTAGTACATTCTCAGAATAATAATAAGTTCAGACATGAACACACCATTGTTTTTATTTAGGATGGAAGTAACTGCATCGGAGCCATGTGACGTTACCATGCTCTGCTATTTTGGCTAGATTTATATGTATTCAAACGAGAAAGCACTAAATATTTATCATGCATTCCCTAAAAGACTCCCTTTTAAATTATAACAAGTACAATTATATTCAAGCGAGCAAACACCTTTTCAAGTGGATTTTCATCAACACTTGGGGGCACATTTACTAAGGGTCAAAGTATTTTTTAGATTCGAACGATTTTACAAAAAAATCCTTCGACCACTCAAAACTTAGCCACATTTACTAAGGGTCGAATATCGAAGTTAAAAAACTTCAAAATTCGACCATCGAATTTGATACATCAATAGTCGAAGTATTTTTTTCAATCCAAGCGATTTTATAAAAAAATACTTTGACTACTCAAAACTTAGCCAAAAACTTCAAAATTCGACCATCGAATTTGATACTTCGATAGTCAAAGTATTTTTTCGATCAAAAAATCCTTCAACTACTCAAAACTTAGCCAAACACAGGTTATGGGAGGTCCCCCATAGGCTAAAAAGCAATTCGGCAGGTTTAAGGTGTCGAAGTCGAAGTTTTTTAAAGAGACAGTACTTCGATTTTCGATTTCAATTCAAACCTAATTTTGGCCTATTTGATGGTCGAAGTACCCAAACATTACTTCGAAATTCTAAGCTTTTGAATTCGAAAATTCACTTTGACCCTTTGTAAATGGGCCCCTTGGACTTTTGAGGAACTTTCTCTTTATTTAAAATTTTGCTTTATTAGAAATATATAACAATTCATTGTTTATTAGCTACATCAATTTAGGCCAAAATACACTACTTAATATTTGTGTCAGTATAAAAGATTTAAGAACAGTACTGAGAGCACAGTTCTGCCCTATGTTTTTAAATCTGTCTATCTGTCTAGCTGTCTATCTGTATGTATATTATCTATCTATCTACTGTATTTGTCTCTATCTAGCTATTTCTCTCTCTCTCTCTATCAATTCATTGTTTATTAGCTATATCCATTTAGACCAGACAATACACTAATTAATATTTGTCTTAGTATAAAAGATTTAAGAACAGTACTGAGAGCACAGTTCTGCCCTATGTTTTGAAATCTATCTATCTATCTATCTATCTATCTATCTATCTATCTATCTATCTATCTATCTATCTATCTATCTATCTATCTATCTATCTAGCCATCTCTGTCAATGTAAATACCTATCGTATTAGTTGCATTTATACATAATTGTTCTTTTTTTCTTTTAGCATAGGAGGGGGATATTTCCCCTTTATATAAACAAATAATAGTCTATTTCATGTGGAAATATTCTATATATTTATCTGGGTCAATATCCTTAAGTATCTATTGCTTAAGAGCTGCATAATTACAGACTAATTATTTAAGTAACATTGTTTAACTGTATGTGCTTTTTCATTTATAAAATACTGAATGCAGATATTTGCACAGCACAGAAAATATAGAATATGAGCATTTAGGGGGGCTATTTAATAAAACTTGACTTTTTCTCATTATATTAAATGAATGAATTAAAACTTAAACTCATAAACCTGAATCCCCTTAATTTACCATTAAAATTCGTTTTGTGCAATTTATTCGATTTGACACCCCAAAAACTCGACTTTATTGAATTGTCACCACGACAACTCAAATTTATTGGATTATTGAATGAAAACCAGTGCACACAGCCCAAAACTATTGAGAATCCTGAAAGTAAAATACATGTTCCATCTGCCATTGACTTCTACATGATTTCAACAGGTTTTAGCTGAAGTATTTTCGGATTTGGATTTTAAGCAGCTTCAGAGCATAATAAATCTCTAAAAATTCGAGGTTTTTTTTCTGAAAAAATTTGAGTTTTTCCCCTTTAAAAACTCGACCAGAAGATTTTGAGGTTTAATAAATAGGCTCCTCTGTATTATTAAAAGTAGAAGTAGTGTTAAAAATAACAATATAAATGATAAAATAATGTATTTATAAAATGTCAGCATATTCTGCAGCAATGTACAATAAATGGGTGTAAACATTAAACATACCAGAAAACATACAAAAACAACCAATACACAACAAAACAACAAAAATAATTAAAAAAACATATATATAGCATATATATATATATATAGATATATATATATATATATATATATATATATATATATATATATATATATATATATATCTCAAATATGGTTAAATATTATTAGGTGAAACCAGACAAAAATAAGTAATATAGTTATTTTATTGCTTTATCTTAGAATATCTTCTGTAGCTAATGACAATTGTTAACCCTTATATTGCTAGTATATATATCTACAAATACATTTTTATTCCATGCTTGGCATTCAGAGCAAACTGGCAGGGTAATGATTTTCCTAGCATTGCTGTTTAAATGAGCTTTAAGAAATTGGGATTAAAAAAAAAAAATTCTAATAAATATTTAGAGTCCTGAAAATTAAGTCAAGCGTAACTGAAATAATCTCCCTTTCTAACAAATGCCCTGCTTTTTAGACTTTTGTGATTTGACATATTTGGGAAACCACAGGGGGGAAGGCATAATGTGCATTTAATTGTCTGCAAATGAAGTGGCTCTAACATGATAACACATCACCAAGTATAACTTGTGACATCACTAAGCACCATTTATAAAGATATAATTTACAGGATATTGATGACTCGAGTATTATATAGATATCTTTAACTTTATAATGATGGTGACCTCACGCGTTTTTTTTAAATTAAAGTTATTCAGTTTAACCATCATATAAAGAGGCAACTTCTAAAAGTCATTTAAAATTTAGAAGGAAGTACATTATTCTTTATACTAACTGGGTACTGTACTTCCTAATAAAGGTTATGACAAAACAATCATTTTTTTTTCTTTAAATGCCCCGTTTTTGCTATTTACACAATTCTTAGGTACATTATTGAGTATAGATCTGCAGCAGGAAGCCAGAGCAGGGTGATCAGAGAATTACACTACTGCGCATGCACCCGCTCCTCGTTCATTTGCATAGTTTTAAATCAATTGGCTGGCAATAGGATTCATGTTATGCAAATGAGTGACAAAGAGAACAGCCATGCAAAGAAGCCCTGGATTCTTTCTGATGTACTGAATTTCTCTTTTTCCACTGACAACCCTCTTCTGCATAGGTGTGATTCTCAGGATCGCTAGGCACAAACTATATACATATATGTATTACAGAAACAGGGGCATTGGTAGGACTATGCAAAAAGGTGGAAAGCCCCTTTAATGGTCAATATATTTCATTACTAGCTTTACCCCTCCCCCTTCTCAGGCATACATCCCAGTCCCACTTCTGCTTCCCTACAGGCTGTACTGCTGCCCTCTGCATCTTAGACAGTCAAACATCTTATATTTTTGTAATTATCCAAATGTCAATGTTCCTGAACTTTTTATCCTTTCTAAATATGATTATATTATATATGATTATACTTATTGTTATGGCTTGAACTAAAAGTGATACTCCCAGCCATAGGGAACCAGCTGTTTGTCAAAAATTGAGCAGTTTTATAGCCATTTCCCCATAGAAATAAGATTCTGAATAGTAAAAACCAATGATGAATTCCTTACATTTTTAATACACAAGATAGATATTTCCTTGAATCAAATATAGCAAGGCTCAGTCACTTTCATTGCTACTAAATATACATATTTTCTCATAACTGGATAATCTTCACTTCCGTGAATTTATTAAATCCCAGACAATTTCCATGGTTTAATGTGCTTTGTACAAAAGTCTTTTTGATGTCATATTAGGGAGATGCATAGCAACTGCAGTATGAAGGGGGAAGGCAATAAAGACAGCGGCTCATAATCAAAAAAGTACATAACGGGATTGCGGTTCAGTATAGGATTTGTTATCCAAAATGCTGGGGACTTGGGTTTTTTTGGATAAGGAAACGGTCCATAATTTGGATCTAATACAATAGGTTTGCTTAAAAAAGCATTTAGATATTAAATAAACCCAATAGGATTGCTTTATCTTAAATAAGGATTAATTATGTATTAGTTTGGATCAAGTACCTGTACAAGGTTCTGTTTTATTATTACAGAGAAAAAGGAAATATGGGACCTGTTATGCAGAATTTTTGGGAGCTAAGGTTTTTCAGGTAATGGATCTTTCCATAATTTGGATCTTAATACCTAAAGATCATGTAAACATAAATAAATATAAACATCTAATATAAACATCTTAGTTTGCATCAAATACAAGGTACTGTTTTATAATTACAGAGAAAAAATAAATCATTTTTAAAAAATGTGATTATTTGGATAAAAAAGGACTCTATGTCCTTTACATACTTTGGAGTTTCCAGATCGCATACTAGTATACTTTAAAAATATTTGAATAATAACTTCATAAAAATTTCTGAGTAAAAAAAAAACAAGGGATTTAATAAAGGTGAATAAAGGTTAAAAAAAATAAAAAATAAAAAATATTTGAATCAATGGAGTCTATGGCAGATAACCTTCACATAATTCTGAGCTTTCTGAATAATGAGTTTTCGGATACCGGATCAGCCGAGTTATGTTCAGCCAGGAATCCTGGGAAATTACTTTGGTCGCTTTTGCCTGTTACAAACTTAACTTATCAAGTTTTTGTCTGCAGTCAAATATCCCCTTCTCCTCTAGAATGAGTCAACCTGTGCTGCATAACAAATAGCGAAAGTCTTTCTGCTGGGTTGACTGTGGAACATTTTTTTTTTATACTTTATGTAAACGTTGTGTCTACTGGTTAAACACACACACATTTGGAACAATTGTAACTTTTTTCAGATTTAAGAAGAAACACGTGTTTTAAAAAAAAAAAAGGACTCTCCTCTGTCAAAAGAAACACCACATTTCTTTCCTTCTATTGTGTACACATGGGCTTATGTATCAGACTTGCTTCTTTGGGTCAGGCCACAAAGGACAACTTCAGAAAACAAATCGTTACGAGTGCCATCCCAAAGGCGATTTTCATTTTAGCCGATGGGAAGGCAGGGGAGGCAGTTCGGGAGAGATTAGTCGCCCTGAAGAAGAGGAGATTTGACGCCGGGGTCGATTAATCTCCCCGAATCTGCCTGTGTGCCCTGACCCTTTCAGCTTCAACCTCCAGGGCAGGGATCCCAAACATTTCTTCCTTGTGAGCCACAGTTAAATGTAAAAATACTTGGAGAGTAACACCAGCATCATAAAAGTTCAAGGGGTGCCAAATAACAGCTGTGATTGGTAAATTGGTAGCCTCTATGCAGACTATCAGCTTATATGAGGCTTTGTTTGGTAGGACATCTTGTTTTTATTGAAACAAATACTTGCCAAGCAGAGAGAGCTTCTTTTACTGAGGTATGGTAAAGCATTCTACAGAATAAATATAGAGTTCTATTGGCAATAAACTGCCTCTGTAGATTTCCTTCTCCTTTAAAGGGGTTGTTCTATCCCTGATCATTTGTTTATTATTTGATTACTTATGGTTATCGATATAAACTAGTTAGCGATAGAACGTCATATTAGTATCCCTTAATATAGTAGACATATCTACAAATAAAAATAATACGTAAAGTTTATTAGTTAAAAGGACACAAATGCGCTGCATATATCCTTAAGGGATGGATGCGACCCTTGGAAACTTACCAGGGAGGATCTTGGTCCCCCAGTTTCTATTAGGCTCTGCTCCATGTAGTGTGATTGGTCCTATAGATTAAGCAAATATTTCTTAAGAATGTTTTAATGTATAATTACAGCTATTAACCAATTCTTTATACATTAAAGTTCAGACCTGGTCCGTTTATCTGTTTTTATCTTGTGATGTAAACATTTTACTGTTATTAATAAGATATGTCATATTTATGACTGTATGTTCTATTTTAAAGAAATTTTCAATAAAAAATATTGAAACCCTAAAGGGGTTGTTCACCTACAAATTAACTTTTGGGGGCACATTTACTTAGCTCGAGTGAAGGAATAGAATAAAAAATACTTTGAATTTCGAAGTATTTTTTTGGCTACTTCGACCTTCGACTACAACTTTGATTCGAACTAAAAATCGTTCGACTATTCAACCATTCGATAGTCGAAGTACTGTTTCTTTAAAAAAAACTTTGACCCCCTACTTCGCCACCTTAAACCTACCGAGCATCAATGTTAGCCTATGGGGAAGGTCCCCATAGGCTTTCTAGCCAATTTCTGATCGAAGGAAAATCATTCGATCGATGGATTAAAATCCTTCGAATCGTTCGATTCGAAAGGATTTCATCGTTCGATCAAACAATTATTCCTTCGATCGCTCGATCAAACGAATATCGGTAAATCCTTCGACTTCGATATTCGAAGTCAAAGGATTTTACTTCGACGGTTAATTAACCCTCGATATTCGACCCTAAGTAAATGTGCCCTTTAGTATGATTATAGAGAGTGATAGTATGAGACAATTTCATATTGGTTTTCCTTTTTTATTATTTTTTTGAGTTAGCTTTTTATTCAAATCAGATTTTATTTATAAAGGGGGCTTATACAGTACTTGTCTTAAAGTGTCCTTAACATGTCCTTAACATTTAGATATATGTACATGTAATTTTGTACATATATCTAAATGTTTCTACATTTAAATTTAAATCACCTACATTTTTTTAGTGTACAGTCTCTTTAAAGAAGAGAAAGAAAAGGGGGACAAAAGAGGTAATAGGATTCACAGACCAGATAACAAGGTTTCTTGCTATAACTGGGTTAGAATAAGGATTCTTATTGCATTACTGCCAGTGCTATGCTTACCCACTTTGATGGTTCAGAGAACCTTTTTATTACACCAGGTTTGTTTATGCAGGTTCTTTTCAATGCTTTATCTTAGATATAAATTGGCTGAGCAAGAGTCATTACATTGGCCATTAGAAGGGAATTTTAAAACAAAGTGGAAGCAGAGCAGCAGGAGCAAGCAAGCATGTGTAGCTCATGCATTATATGTCTCAGCTGTTGCCTCATTGTGCCTATCAGGGTTTTAATGGAAAAAGTAATATCTTCTACTGTGTATTCCGTGTTGACAGGTAAAATCTCATTCTGAATTTTGTGTTGACAGAGGTTAAATGCCAATTGTACCACTGAAGTGGCTTTGATAATATACACTACCCAAATAACATTTGCTGCTTTATTATGCACTGAAAGTCCTAAATTCTAGATCTACTGTGCACTGATGTTAAATACTAATTGTACTAATACCATTATATTTCTTGCTGTATTTTGGGTTGGCTGGGGTTTAAAGGAGAAGATAAGGTTAAAACTAAATAAGCCTTATCAGAAAGGTCCACTTAACTATACCAGTAAACCATCAAAGTAAACCTCCTTGCCCCAGCATGAGCATGCTCAGTTTGCTCCTCTTCCCCTCCTCTCTTCTCTGCTGTAAACCGAGCCCAGAGCTATAAGTGAGAAGGGAGAGACTCTGGCAGGAAGTGATGTCACACCAAGCTAATACTGCAGCTGCTATCCTTAAACAGAGCGCTTCTATAGCTTTTTACTCGGGTATGATAAAACATTCTACATAATATAGCATTCTAGCTTGCACTGTTGCAGCTAATCTATTGACAATAAAATGCCTCCGTAGCTTTCCTTCTCCTTTAATGCCCCATATACCATCCTCTACAGTATAGACTGTGGTTAAGTACCATACAGCAAAAGGCTGTAAATTGCACGCTAAACAGATTTAATTGGCTCAGAATAGCACTTATTGCTGTATGGGAGAGGATCTTCTGGAAACTTGTGATCCAAAAGGCCGTTTCCCATTGACTCCATTTTAATCAAATAATCAAAATATTTAATGATTTTCTTTTTCTCTGTAGTCATAAAACAGTTCCTTGTATTTGAGCCTCACTAAGATATAATGAATCTGTATTACAGGCAAAGCAATCATATTAGGTTTAATTAATGTTTAATTTTTTTTTTAGTAGACAATGTATAGCAATCCAAATTATAGAAAGTTCCCTTGTTCAGAAAACTCCAGGTCCCATACCGGTACTATGTGCTGGATGTTGTTAGTCACTCAAAATACCATCTAATGGAAATCGTTTATTGGCTGATGTTACAGCCCAACATCATCTTCTTTGCATTGTGCTAACTGGGGAGTAAATGGGCAAAAATACTTGCATTTTCTGTACTCTGCTGGGTATGGTAAAAATACCCTGTGCATTCTACTACTGCTGCTGCTTCTCTGAGATCACTGACATAATTCACCAACTCAGTCTAGTCCCTATTATTTACTTTGATTTGCAAAATATTTATATACTGATATCCTTGGGTATTGATTGGGCATTGGAAATTGTATCAACTTAAAAATGTAAACATGCTGATGTGCGATGGGTTGGGGTCATGAACTCTAAATAATTATATACATATTTGTGTTTTCCTTTTATGTCTGCAATACTTTATATATATATATATATATATATATATATATATATATATATATATCTATATATAGGACTAAGGGCAGCACTCATAAGACTGTACAGTATGTGCTTGAACTCTATCTTCATTCGTTGTAAAGAAAATAATTACTTCAGTGTTTTGCCCAACCATGTAACAGTGTTCTGTGCACACACAAACTCATACACACTATAAATACTGTATATACAAAAAGATCCAGAAACCTACGCCTACATTCATGATTTAGAGATTAAAAAATACATATTCCTTTGCATGGAAAGAGTGCAGCATTTCCCTTTCATTTCCCTTTAATTTTTTAGAATAAAATAGAATTTCCAGTGTTCTGCTACTCATAGGGGCCGATTCACTAAATTCGAGTGAAGGATTCGAAGTAAAAAAACTTCGAATTTCGAAGGTTTTTATGGGCTACTTCGACCATCGAATGGGCTACTTCGACCACGACTTCGAATCGAAGGATTTGAACTAAAATTCGTTTGACTATTCGACCATTCGATAGTTGAAGTACTGTCTCTTTAAAAAAAACTTCGACCCCCTAGTTCGGCAGATAAAAAGCTACCGAAGTCAATGTTAGCCTATGGGGAAGGTCCCCATAGGCTTGCCTAACTTTTTTTGATCGAAGGATATTCCTTCGATCGTTGGATTAAAATCCTTCGAATCGTTCGTTTCGAAGGATTTTATTGTTCGATCGAAGGAATTATCCTTCGATCGAATTTTCTGCGCTAAATCCTTCGACTTCGATATTCGAAGTCGAAGGATTTCAATTCCTAGTCGAATATCAAGGGTTGATTAACCCTCGATATTCGACCCATAGTGAATCAGCCCCTAATAATAAAAAGGATATGCCCATATGCTGCAAGAAATGCTGTATTATTCTCTTACCCTCTTGGAACCTACACAAGCTCTTAATAAACCATGTAAAGACCTATTGAGGGAATCATTAGTATTTCAAATACAGTATGCGTACCAAAGTTGATATGACACTTGCCAAATGGACCCAGGGGCCCCTTGTGTCATGCCGTGTATTTCATTATAGAGTTACTGTGCGCCTTTCATTTCATTACATGCAATTTCAAAGACATTTTGTTGTAGTCAAAGATGAGAAATCAGAGCTAGCCAATGTTTACTCCTTTTGGAAATGGTTATACGATTGATTTCTGTACCTAATTTAATTCTGTTCCTTGGCTGTAACATAGCATCTCCCAAGGGGGCAAAGATGTACTCACTGAGAAAGAATGAAACTCAATAGTGTCTGGGATGACACTGAAAATGAATTTGTGTCAAATTACAATTTGTCAAGTGGATTAAACGCTCACTTTGAAGAAAGATGTCCTTTAGTTTTTAGTTGGATTAACCTTGGAGGGCTTCTGAAAGTCTACTTTTCTATGGAGAGGTGAGAAAACTGCTGCTTTTATGTACATTTAGGGAATTCCTTTTACAGTACAAATAAATGCATTAAATACATTAGAAACACAATTCTATGTATTTTGATAACTTCCATACAAATCATCATGTGAGAATTATGTAATTATATTACCCATGTAAATTACTATGATTATTCCAATGTGAATGTCAATTTAATTGGAGGACTAGCATTACAGCAGAAGAAGAATTTACAGTTGGATTAGAAATATATATCTGTTTAAAGCCATCTCAGATTGTTCGGTATTATGGAATATATACTACAGTAGAAATTAATCCAGTGTCCTTTAAGGAATTCTCAGTATCTAGGCAGAGCTAAAAAATGACGTTTATTGGAAAGTAAGGTGATCAGAAGATCATGTCCCTGTGCCAACTGCATAGCCTATTCAACCTGGCTCTCGTGCTAGTTCCTTTGGATCTTTCTATTACCTGGATTAAAACCAGAATGGGCAGATAAACTGAAGTCTCACATGTACATGTGGTGGACCACATACCATTCATTTAAGAGGAAATTAAGGTATGGCTATATCTACCATATTCTTAAAATAAATCTGAATAGTATTCTATGGGGTAATGGAGCTTTGCAAAGTTTTCTCCATGTATAGTAATATTAACAATCAATCAGCAAGTAATATTTTGTGGCAAAACGTTTTAAAGTAAACATCTGATATGGGCCAGATTCAATTCAGTGAAAAAAAGGCTTATCATATGAAAACTCATGGATGAGATTCAGTTTGAGATGCAATTCAATTCCGAAAACAAAACTCGTTATTTATCATGTGAAAACTCTACTGAAGTCTATGGGGGTTATGTATTAAATTCTGGATGCCAAAAAAAACCCAAAAACGTATGTTTTTTTTAACTATAAAATCCACATTTTTTGTGGAAAAAAACCCCACATTTTTCAGTATTTATTATATGGAAAACATCAGAATCCAAAAATCCGGCATCTTAAAACTGCAGAGGTTGCATATGAGTCAATGGGAGAAGTCCCGAAGATATATTTATCTGCATTGGGTTTCGTGCAATAATAATCAAAAACAATTGTGGTTTTTGGGTAAAAAGCCGAAAAAGTTTTCATGCAGAAAATCCAAAAAAAATCGTACAATCCGTATTTTTCACTATTTTTTCCCCGCACAGGAAATTTTCTGGAAAATGTATTGATAAATATAAGGGGGAAAAACCTGTGCAGATTTGGTCAGAGTAGTTTTCAGAAAATAATAAGATAAATTCGGATAAATGGGCATCTCCGAGAAAAAACTGGAACTGAACTAGGAAAAAAGTTTTTTCATCTTGAATTGAATCTTGTCCTTTTTCTCACTGAATTGAATCTGGCCATTTGTCTGTAATTGCAGACACCCATTTTATGTTGGTTTGGATTTATACTCCAGTATGCCATAGAACAGAGGTATAGGGGGGCTTACCATCAAAAAAACACATTATTACACATTACAAACACATTAGAAAAATGCAGCAAAAAGACAAGAGTTGCAAAAAAGACCATTGACTTCAATGCATTTTGCGTGAAAAAAAGCATCAACTGACTACAATTTACCTCCAAATTCCACAGGGCAGTCCCTAATCAAGGTTTCCCATGGGCCTGCACCTTCACGTAATGCACATCGGGCAAATCGGTGGTGTGTCTAGGCATAAAAAGTCAAATGTTGGAAGGGCAATAACTATGTGTGGATTAAATAGATTTTCCAATCAATATTGTTTGGGGATTCAATGAATTTTGATTAAACTTATTTAAAAAAGAATTCAGTCAATTATCTTATCAGCTGGTGAATACACACCATAAGATCCTACAATGCAGTTGTCCAGTTAAAAGCACAGATCTACCCCCCATGCTGGGATTTATATGCAACGTGGGCCCAGTGGGTGGCTTTGCTTCTGAAAAAATTCTGTAATACAAAGAAATGCAATGCCCTACCATAAAGTACTTTACATGTAATACAGTATTAATCAAGCCAATAAAGACCAATATAGTAAAATATCTGTGGGAAAACTGTCCTCTTTATTATGAGCCATAAAAGCATATGAGAATAGAATTATATTATATATATATGTCCAATGAGAGGACTGCAAGCCCTGGGATTTTTTTTTGACCCCCAGGCAGTGTGAGTAATTTACAAACTTTATCCATTTAATACAACAGGATCCTAGACCTAGAGTATGTACTGTATATCATAAATACATTAGTATGTTTGATTTTATAACAATGAGTTGGAGTTGTTATGTGGTATTTATTTAAGACAAGCATATTGGGATTGAGTATTGTCAGTTTAATATATGAGCTGGTTCGGTCTGTGTAGAATGAGTATTAAGCTTTGCACATGAACAAACGTAACAACTTTGTTTTTTTTTCCTTAAACTTATCTTTGTAATTAGAAATGTATGAGACTCATTTTTTTCTATGACACCATTGTTTAAACATTAAGGGATGCAATACACTTTTTGTTTTGAAAAATGAATATTAAAATATTTCAAGCACCCCTAGGCACAGATGCATGTTCCATGTTCTAGCCTATTAAGCAATTATATAAACCTTTAAAGACGAAAGCTATCCAACTCTGCTGGAGGATCCTGTTACTTTAGGGTCTGATTTTCCTTGTACAATAAAGAGAAATTAAACTATTCTAGGACACCTTGTTAAGTAATTATATAGCAACTGTGCAATTAAATAGCCATCAGGCCCTGCAGCGGAGAAATTTCAGGTAATTATTTAAAGTTAATTTAATAGATGAATTACTGTATTCAAGGAAGCATTAGCTTGTAATCTGGCTCAATTAAAGCATCCAATTAATTTTTGGCACTTTGATAATAGTTGTCTTTGAAGACTATATATTTATTGTTTGTTTTATGATGATATTTTTTATATTTACTTTGAATATGTACATATGTTCATGAGTGTATTGGTGGTTTCCATGGCCCCATACAGAAAGAAAGTAGCTATACTCCTCCATGAGCAGTGCTTAAGAAAATGTGTTTCCAAAAATATATGTATTAGTGATTTGTTCAGTATAGTCTGAAAGCAGGCAGGACAAATATTGAATCAAACACCTAGGAATATAGGTTATTAAAATGAGAAATGTGCAAATGTGTGTTTCCAAACTGCTGCAAAAATACATGCATTTAGAAAGAATGAGTCTAAATCCTAGGAATTTAGTGCAGAGCTCTAAATTCTGCAGACTGCTTAAATAAAATTAAGTCTGGGCATTACTGGGTAATTTTTGCATTTCCCCAGGACACTTGATAATAGCCATCAAAACAGCTGGGGGACTATTTAAGGCTACAGCACTCTAGTCATAACCATGCAATCTCATTTTTAGGCATCATAGGTCTTAATAATAGCGTTTTAAGCAATGGATTGTGGGGTGGTAAAATGTTAGAGACCCCTGTGACCACAAACTGACATGGCAGCAGTGCGTTGTGCTACAACTGTACAAAAGAGATGTAAATGTCAGGGTAAATGCAAGAAACTAGACCTACCAAGGTTGGATGTGTTATAAAGGTTAAAATAATTATCCACATAAAACAGAATCAACCTCCCCCCAGCTAAGCAGGATGCAGACAAAGCTTTCTCTTTTCACTATTCAAAGTGACATCTACAGAAGGGCGTCTGGAATATGAATACAGAAACCATAAAAAATCCCTTAAAAAGGGCAATTTTCACGTCTCATTACCAACTGAATTACATTTTCAGTGGGAAATTAGAAGTAGACCATTCCTGTTGTTTTATCAGTAGCATGAACTGCTTCTAAAACTCATCTAATGGCTTGTCCAGTCTAGAGCGGTAGGATTCCCAAGTACAATCATTGGCACCTTGGCATAAGCCATGGCTTCTCTTATTATATCTCTTTTCTAAGGCTTAGTCTAACTGAGCCACCACATGCATTTTATAACCTACACCAAACTTATAAAGGTGTTTATTGTAACTGTAAAATTGTTCTGAAGCATCCATATTTGTCCCTGACTAGCAATGCACAAAATATAACTATGATGGGACTTTAAATGAAATTCACATTACAATAACTTTCAATGGGATCCATGATTTAGATTCATAATACGGATGCAGGCTAGAGGCCCATCATTCCCTTCTTCAGCACAATACTTAGCTAGAGTCACATTGGCCCACTGAGATACAATGATATTTCACAATGGGCCATCTTTCCTATCTACAAAGGATAATATTACAATAGAGGTATAGTAAGGTCATTGTCATGCTCCCAGAGGTAGCCCAGCTAACTCTATAACATAAGAGACCGCACATTTTAAAGTGTACACATGTCAAGGATTAGGTAGGGGGCACTGCAGAGACTGAAGGGAGAAGGCGAGTCCTTTAGGCAGGGACTGGCTGTGTTCACAGAACACAAATGGAAAGGCAGGAACAGGGAGAAGAGGGCATAGTCAACTGGAACAGTTGCAGAGTAAAGCAGGATGGAGCGGGCAAAGGTCAGGACCAGACTGGACGATGAGGGCGTAGATCGGGGGCAGACCAAGAGGAAGAGACTGGAAGGTGCAGGCGTAGATTTAGGAGACAGGACAGTGGGAGGACAGGACAGTGGGAGGACAGGATACAGAGGGACACTGGAGCAGAAGGAGTCTGGATAGCAAAGATAGCAGGGGAGGACTGGATAGCAGGAGTAGACTGGATAGCAGGAGAGGAGTGAAAAGCGAGAGTAGACTGGAGAAGAGGGAGACTAGAGCATAATAGCAAGAGGAGCGGATAGCAGTGGAGAGTGAGAAAGAGAGACAAGGGAAGCTATAAGACAGGGTTCAAGGCAGAACAGGACAGGAAGCAGGAACAGGCAAGGCAAGGTCGGTACAAGGTGAAGTCAGGGAAATATACAAGGTGGAATAGGAAATGAGAACAGGCAAGGGTCAGATCAAGGTCAAGGTTGGGAAGGAACAAGGTAGGGTAAAGCAAGATAAGACAAGTTAGACAAGGACAGGCAGACCAAGGCAAGGAGGAATAACAAGGAAAAGGGGCAAGAGCTTGAACAACCTAGTTAGGGGCACTGCCGCAGTACTAGGGAGACCATGTAATGCTCCATTCAAGGGCTGGCCTTAAATAGGGCAGAGTCAGCCCTGATTGGCTGATTGCAACTAATCAGGCAGCAGCTGGGCTGGGGCTGTAGAGGCCAAACAAGCTGCAGCTGGGATGGGGCTGCAGAGGCCAATCAGGCTGCTGCTGGGATGGGGCTGCAGAGGCCAGGTAACATATAGCGAGCAACCCTACAGGCTGCTCACCTGGCCAAATGGTTTAGGCATCGAGCCAGAAACCCAAAGGTCCCTGGCTCGAATCCCAGCAATACCTGACAACACACATGCAGAACCTAATATTCCTTCTGCCAACTGTGAATGTGTGCCTCCCATAATAAAAAAAAATCACCATTGTAGAGCTCCGAATTACAGACTTATAAAACAGTACCTTGTACTTGATCCCGGTTAATATATAATTAATCTTTATTGGAGCAAAGCAATCCTATTGAGTTTATTTCAGGTTTAGAAGATATATTTAGTAGACATTAATGGGCAGATTAATCAAGGTTCGAAGTTAGAATTTTTGAAAATTTTTATGGTTAAAACTGTCAAATTCGACTAGAGAATTGTTAAGATTCTATTCGAGTTTTTTTAAAAAGTTTTTAATTTGATTTTTGAGATTTATCATACTCTGGCATACTCTGGAATTCGACTATTCGCCACCTAAAATGTCCTTTAAATGTCTTCAATGGAAGATGTCCTGGGATCAATTTGGGTTGTTTGCTGCCTTCCTGACATTCCAGTTTATTTCAGAGAAAAAACTCAAATTGAATTTTTAAAATTCAAATCGATTTAGATTCTAATTCGATTCAAGTTTTTAGGTCGATCCTATTCACCACAGTTTAGAAAATTAGATTTTTTTTTTTAACATATTTCGATTGGTCTCATTTCAAGTTCATTGGGGTTTATGGGAGATTTCAAAAACTCCCATGAATTCAAATTCGACCCTTCATAAATCTGCCCCCAAGTATGAAGATCCAAATTTCCATCGACCTGGAATGCCCTAAGCATTCTGAATAACAGGTCCCATACCTGTACCAAGCTTTAAGGTAGAAGAAAAAATTGTGTTACTGACACAGGCGTGTTACTGCCTTAAGGCGAATCAAATAAAGAAAATGATTTAGAAATTAACCAAGGTGTAGTGAATACAATGACATAGCTGATGGTTGTGTCTTTTTTTTTTTAAAGTTGTGTCTTTTTAATTCTCCTATTGTATACAAGCATTAAAAAATTAACGTATTTACAGTATACTTTTTTTGTTGTTGTTGCTGCAGGACTTAACGTGGCTAAAGGATCTGTGGCCTTTATATTAATTCAAACCAATACTCTCATATAATTGGCCTTATTTTAATAATATATACTGTTTTACATATATATGTAATTTATACTATCGAAAGTGTTGGTCCAACTAAGTAGTGGAAGGGAGCACCATAAAGGTCAGTTAGGTTGATATTTGTGAAGCCTTTGCCTTTGTGAATGCTTAATTTGCTATCCTAGATACTACAGTCTAAATTCTAGTTAAGTGCAGGTAAGTTTTGAGATGAACATTTATTTACTGTTCTAGATTTTCATGGAAATATGGCTATAGGTCTACCATGGTGGGAACATATATATATATATATATATATATATATATCGTTTTTCAAAGGGAACTGAAAAAATCATAAAACCATTAAAAGGACATTAAACAAATGTTAAAACCATTAACAAAGTAAGGCTAAAAAGCTAATATTGGACGGCCTTTATTCATAGTGTAGTTTGAAGCTTGTTTCTTAGAAAATGATTAAAGAAATGTAAAAATATCTTGACCTTGGTGATTGATTTTCTTTTATATGTTTTTTGCGCCAGTCAAAGATTATCCAATCAGTAATTGCTGCTTAAATAAATGTCACCACCATGGTTTTGGTAATTAATAATTATACATATTCACCTGTTTCCAATGGTCAGGGTTCACATGAACCATTTTTTTTTTTTTAGAAGTAGGAGAAATATTGCAGGTCACAGATGAGTTTTCTTTAACATTCTTTGCATCATGGCTTTGGAAGCGCAATGGAAAAATTAATACAAAGGATGAAAAAGTAATTCGCCCGGCAGGAATACAGAAATTGTAAAAGCACAGACAGCACTACAGAGGAGCAGTGCCATTCACACACAAAGAAATTTGCTCATGTAGATGGCTGATTAATTGCTAGCCTGCCTAGTCGAAACTGCAACAAGCTAGATACTGCCAGCATGCCATCTGTTACCATGGAAATGCACAATGTTCCTGTTTCTGACAAACCCTTGAATGCTGGAAAGATTGTGCCATATGTAAATAAGGCAAATTAGTTTTCCTATATCATCTAGACAAGGTTATACGAATATAAAGCACATATTCTTACCATAACCCCTAGCATGTCATGAATAGAAGACACCTCTTCAAACACAGAACCCGGCACAGTATTTTCACAATAAGTACAGCACAAGATTTCTGAATACTATTTTATATGCCTGGAATACAATTAACTCTTTCTGTTCAGCATCTATTGTAGAATGGGAAGATAACATCAACATGATCAAAAGTCATGGTTAAAAAAAGTGCTCCTTCCCTATGTTTATGGAAAAGGCTCCACTAGAGCAGCTGCCATGCACTTGTAAGAGGGAAGTGCTTTCATATGGATTGCCAAATGGACTGTAGGTTTTGACAATATATCTATGGTTGCAGCCAAATAAAGAGCAGTATACAATTCCTTGTATAACCTTTAGTCCTTTTTAAAACAATATGTAAAATATATACACTTACTTACTGACTACTTACATACCCTTGTAAGGTTTGTTTTGCCAAAGTATAACACCAAAAGGGGGTAATTTGTGACAGTGACATGGCACACTTATCTGTGCAAGTGTCAGAAGTAGTGATGGGCGAATAAATTTGAATTTCTGCATTTCGCCGCCGGCGCATAAATTTGCAAAACTCCCAAAAACTCTCCAGCGTCAAAATTGGACGTGCATACGAAAAGTCGCTTGCATCAAATCGCCATGCATCAACACTATTCAGACGCCAATTGACCTTACCGCAGCATCATAATTTACGCAAGCATCAAAATTGACGCTGGCCTAATTTTTCGAGTTTCACAAATTTTTCACCGTTTACCGAATTTTGCTGGAAATTCTATAATTTCGAGAAACAGGAGAAATTCGCACATCACTTGTCACAAGTCTGTGTTAGCACAGGAAATAAGTCACCTGGTTCAAATATCTGTTGACTTATATATCACATGTTGATGTCAGCACATGAACAAGACATTCGTCTATATCTACCCCGAATTACAATTGTAAATGTGAAAAAAATGTTAAATGCATTGTACTTGTGTTATATTAAAGTGCTCTATCTCGTTTTTCATCAGATAGAACAATTATTGGTCTTCATCAAAAATATACCTGCACTCAAGTCATTGCTGGTAAGTACATATATGAATATATATATATATATATATATATATATATATATATATATATATATATATATATACATACATACATATATACATATATATATATATATATATATGTTTAATGTCTCAATTGGATTGTGTAATTATAACTAATAGGAAAGTATGTATGTTCTTGATGTTTCAAGCATATCGGTTGTTATTTAATAGGATGTGGTAAGGAATAGTGATAGGTGAACAAATCTGGCAGGTGCAAATTCGTAGCGAATTTCCAAATTTTTCTGAATCCAAAAAATTTTGACATGCGTTTGAATTTGGACAAAATAAGCGCATGTATAAATATTGTCGTGGGCCTCAAAATAATTTTGATGCCCATTGATATGCATTTTCCAAATTTTTCACAGTTTCAAGAATTTCGCTGTAAATTCACACATTTTTCAGCTAAATGGGACAAATTTGCCCATCACTAGTAAGGAACCAAAGAGATTGCACAGTATGGGGGTTATTTGCTAAGCCCCGAATGCAAAAATCACAAAAAAATCTTGGTTTTTTTAATAAATCAGCTTTTAAAAAAATCGCGAATTTTTTGAATTTATTTAACCCCGAGGCTGGAAAACTCAGAATCTGAAAACCCGGCATCTCAGACCTGTCGAGGTTGCATATTAGTCAATAGGAGAAGTCCCAATGATTTCTTGATGTGCGCTGGGTCTCGTGCCAAACCCCCGAAGTTTTCAGCGGTTTCGGGTGAAAATTGGAGGTTTCTGGTGAAAACTCAGAAAAAATCTTGAAAATCGGGTGAAAACTCCAAAAAAATACGTGAAAATCTGAATTTTTACCGCAAAGCAAATTTTCTGGAAAATGTAATAATAAATAAGCGTTAAAAACCCGAGCAGCTTAGATTGGAGTTTGCAGCAGACAATATTGAGATAAGTTCGGACCTTGATAAATAACCCCCTAAGTGTTGCTTTGCTTTGTACAATATGCATACTCTACCACTAGCATTATAAATACTCAGTAGTGATGGGCGAATTTATTCACCAGGTGCGAATTCGCGGCAAATTTGCGCGATTTGCCACCAGCGAATAAATTCGCAAAACGCCCGCGAAAATTCACCTGAATTTGGCGAAACAACGCCGGCGTCTCGTTAATTTTTCACCGTTCCGCGAATTTCGTGCGAAACTCACAAATTTTTCAGCGAAACGCCGCAAATTCGCCCATCACTAATACTCAGCTGTTACTCTGCTCCTTTTCTGAATAGGTTTGTTCTATGTGTTTCCAATGGATGCTTTTACCAGAAAGGGTCATCATGCATCGACATTTCTCATTAATTAATGTCACAGTAAATCACATTAAAGGTGAACCTTCATAAATATAACTATGCACCCAAACTGATTAGTGGATGTTTAATAATTATTTAAAAAAAAAGAAAATCTGAGTGGTCATTTACAAATGTACCCACAACTGCATGTACTCCAAAATGAATATAATGGGCCATTTTCAGTTCAGTTAGGCTTATGACATGAAAACGCATGGACAAGATTCAATATGAGATGCATTCAGTTCAGAAAAAAAACTTATCTCACTGTTTATCACATGAAAACTCTTTTGAAATATTTCGAAAAAAAATGGAACTAAAATTGTGTCCATCCTGTCTGTTCTTATGAATGGAGTGCAAGTTGTGCCCACTGATGCTAGTCAATAATGATGGGCGAATTTATTCGCCAGGCGCAAATCCGTGGCAAATTCCCACGATTCACTGCAGGCGAATAAATTCACAAAACCGTCCATTTTTTTTGGACGCGGAGCATTTTCTCCAGTGAATTTGCGCCGTTTTCCTAATTTTTTGCCGTTTCGCGAATTTCACGGGAAATTCCCGCATTTTTCAGCGAAGCAAAACGCCCCAAATTCGCCTATCACTACTAGGGAACCATAGAGCTTCCCTGCCCTATGCCTGGCAGTAGCTCTAGGGTTTCCAAAGCGGGTTAGTTACACCAAACTTACACCAGTAAATTGGGCCCACCACTTTGAATGCACATTCCACGCTGTTGGTCTCAGGTGGAATGCCTATGCTCAAATCAGTCAATAAGAGCAGATGAAATTTGTCATGCATGAGTATGCATTATGCAGCCACTGAACAATGTTAGGTTAGGGAACTTACCAGTGCCGGACTGGGACACCAGGGGCCCACCCAAAAACCTTAAACCAGGGGCCCACCAAAAGACCTTAGATCAGGGGCCCACTCTCAGTACAATTATAATTCCTCTCCTCATACAACCTCTATTCTGCTAGTCTCTTTTCTTTACATACTATAATCTATTATTCAATCTATTTAGTCTCTTTGTTCTCATAGAAATAGGTAATGGCCATGAAATATACCAAATGTTTTGAAGCAGGAGGACCCACTGACACCTGGGCCCACCGGAAATTTTCCTGGTATCCCTGTGGGCCAGTCCGACACTGGAACTTACAAATAAATTGGTAAATATTAAAATACTACTTGTGAAATCTATTTCTTAAATATCTACTAAATATCATATATTTTGTGAGATACATACATTGTCTTACCTTGTTAGAGAAGCTCCTTTCCACTATGCAACAACATTTTTTCATAGAATAAAAGGCACACATGTTGCATACATACTAGGGCCCAAACAGCTTCTAAGACAGACATGGGAAGGACTGGGGAGGACTCATTTAACATTGGTTAATGCGGAAGGCAAGGGGCCCTTAATAATCACATGACAATTTGTTTAAAGAAAACAGCATTTTTTTACCAGTCCAAAACTCCACATTTCAGTAAAACAAAATATATGGTGCCTTTTGCTTGCGTTTTATTTTTGGTCCAAACGCCATTGTTTTTTTCAGCAAAATAAAACACACAGGAAAAATCTATCACAACATTTTTGGCAAAAATGCAAAGCTCAGCACAAAACAATACCAGGACTGCTCATACATAAGTGACTAATTCCTATATTCATGACTTTACAACTGACAATATTTGACACAAAGGCACATTAGGTTTAGCTTTTTACATATTAATTTACAATGCATCAGGGTGAATAGCATGTACATTCAGTGATGTTGATATTATTGCCTACATATATTTAGTTGTATTTTATCTCTGATAATGTTATGTATAGTTATAAGTTTATGGCAAAAATCTGCCATTTTTTTTGTGAAACTGAGGCAAAAATACACAGTGAAAGATTTTGCAAATTTTTTTTTCAAAAAATCACCATAAAAAAAGGCCATTGACTTAAATGCACTTGGACAAAAAAGTCACTCAGACAAAAATGTTGCTAAGACAAAAAAGTCGCCACAAGAAAAATGCCCTTTGATTTTAATGCATTTGGAGTGAAAAAAATGGTTGGATACATAAAAATGTGTCACATGTAAACAAAAATGTTGACACCGATTGAATTCATGGTGTTTCGCAAATTTTTCACAGTTTCCAATAATTTTTTGGTGAAGCAAAATGGGACAGATACGCTCATATTTAGTTATGAACACAGCAAAAAAAAAAAAAACGATTTCTGTGTTTTTTACCCATTGCGGCATTTTATCCAGAATTCCACTGTTTCACAAATAATACGTTTGTCACTCATTTCTTACTGAATTTATACATTTTTAGCATTAGATCCATTTGTCACAAATATGTTGTAGTTATAGATGCAAGTCACTAAGGGGATCCTGGAATTACCACCAGGTTGAGATTGCTAGTAATTCCAATGTATCCATGCACTCAGCTGAGCCTTATACATCAGAGAATATGTGACGGGGGAGTAGTCCTTGTTTCAAGTTGCTAAGGAGCCTTTATGAATGTAGTTACCTTTGTGAAGAACATCTATTTGCTCTCAATTTTGCAAGCAATTTATTACCTTGTAGTTAAATTAGGTTTATGGTGTCCAAAAGTAAATCACATATTCTACATTCTATGGGGGCCTTTAGATAAAGGTAATACGAACAACAGGAGGGAACAATAGGGGGAAACCTTGTAGTTGTAGATTGAAGTAGGCTCTGCAGTTCAAAGACCCATCAACCCCAACAGTGGCTGCTTTAAGCAATTTGGCATCCAAAAAGGTAAAAGTCTAAAATTTGATGGACATGGTCCATCTTAAACTCAAACCACTTTTGTCAGGTGTTCAGGTAACATCTTCAACTTCTTTGTAGATATTAACTGGTAGTTAGGCAGGTTAAAAAAAAGTTAAAAGGTTGAACTTGATGGACGTGTGTCTTTTTCAACTTCATTTATTATGGTACTATGTTACTATGTTACAGCAAGTATTACCAACCATCTCTCTATCCTAAACCCATAGAATGTGTTTTTAACCCAAGGAGTGTTTTTTAATTGAATTTATAATGGTAAATTGCTTATGAGTACAATTTCTTTCCCTGTGGAAGTCCCCCTTTAATCTGAGCTGACAATCATATATTACCTGCCACTCCTCTATGCCTCAGGGCAGCAATTGCTTTCACTTTCCATTTAGCATTTCACAGATATCACAGCACTCCTCACATTTCTCCATCCTTCACATACTCTATAATTATATAGTCTGTGCATGGGTGTGGACACTGGTCCCCCTCTCTGGTGCATACAAAAGATGGGATGATACAAAACCTGTCTTAAAGGAGAACCAAACCCTTAATTATAAAAGCCACTACCCCCCTACGCTACATAGACCCCTATGTAGCAGATCCCTGCTCCCCCATCCTAGTTTTTATCCCCGGTAAATGCCCCTACCTGTTTACTTACCCCTCAGTGCAGATTCTGTGCAGAGAAGTTCAGGGGTGCCATCTTCTTCTCTTCAGTAATCTTTGGGAAGTGATTAGTGTAACGGCGCATGTGCAGTTGGAGCAATTTACCGGTTTGCGACAACTGCGCATGTGCCGAAAGTGATGGATATGCCGAATCGCCAGAAGAAAACCCGAAGATTACTGAAGAGAAGAAGATGGCACCCATGAACGCTAATGCCCTGAATCTGCACCGAGGGGTAAGTAAAAAGTTAGGGGTTACCTGTAGTAACACCTAAGCTGTGGGGGAGCAGGGTGGGGGTCTATGAAGCGTAGGGGGTAGTGGTTTTATAATTAAGGGTTTGGTTCTCCTTTAATAGTGTCCACAAAATTACACCTGCCTTCTTGCTGTGACTGTGATTTCTAAGCCTGAAGGAAATAAAATTTAAGTAATTGAGACAGTGTAAGTAAAGTTTATTTTGCTAAACGAACATGATAGAAATCAATTTGTAATTATTTCTTAGGTTAACAGGCCCCTTTTAAGTAGGCAACCTGTGGGTAGGCTATTTACATATGTTTTTAACACAAAATGTTAACCCCCATATGTAATCAAATGCATAAAGTTTCTCCAGGTAAAGTAACCCATAGTAACAAGCTCCAAAGCAAAAGTATCTGCTGATTTGTTGCTATAGTTGATTAACAGTCATATTTTCTGGACTATAATAAAAAAATGTCTACTAATAAATGCTACAGGCAAGCATCTTACAAAAGGCAAAGAGGAAATTTCTTTTTTGGGTGTTACCCCCAGCAGTAAATAGTGCTTGTATATCTAATTCTATAGAAAAATTCACTATACTGATTAAAAAAAGATTAACTTGTAGATACTTTTCATAGAATGAACAATGCAGGTAACATGTTGAGAACTTGATTACAAAACAATCGGGTGCATTAGGCATTTTGTTGACTATATCTTTTATGGGTTGCAATGCAGGTTTCCTCTGCATATTCGGTGCTAAATTTCAGTCTTAGAGTGGTATTTAAAATATTACTGCTGATGAAGGTTATGAAATTATAACTGTGGGCTCTTTTCAGCAAAACCTATTAGCAGAGTTTGATGAATTTTCTCTGAAATATACAGCAGGTGGCCCATAAGAGAGTCATTTCCCCTCACATTCTTGAAAGTTCTCTAGTGAGCTTTGGTTATTATTTATAAAGAGAGAGAGTGAAAAATATAGCAAAATCATGTCTTGAGCTAATACTTGCAAGCACCTGTCCCACTCTACAGTGTATTTACAGTAGTTTAAAATCCCATTTGTTAAATAAATATACAAGGACGGGTAAATAGCAGTGTCCAATCTGACTATGAAACACATGCAGGTTGTATTCACTTATTCACTCATTCTTTCATGTATATTATTGCACAATATATTCTTTTCCAATGCTAATGCAAAAGAAGATAGGGTGCACCTTTAATTATATATTACATCATTAAATATAGTACAGACATTATAATATTTTAGTTATGCATCTCTCTACATTGCAAGTACAGTATTTAACATTTAAAATAGGACTCAGGTGGCAAGCACATTTAGGTAAAACCTTGGTAGATGTAGATGATAATAGATGATAATTTAAGACTCATACTTGCTTTGCTTGGGGCAACGTTTCTGTGATGTGTGTGTATATATCAACAATACTTTGCTCAATAGCCAGGTACATAAGCTGTAGTCCACTACAATAATTGATCTACCAGAATTTTCCCAGTTATTTCCACAAAGTTTCAGATCGGCTCACTGAATAGCCCTACAAACCAAATGTTTAGTCAGTGGGTAGCAAATTTAATGTTGATAACCAATCAATTTAAGACATTTAGGAAACGTTCATAAAAAGTGGCCAAATCAAAATGGTAAATATTGCCCATACAATGTAATAAAATTCACAACTAAGTTGTGCCAGTATAAAAAATGGAATCTCTCAATTTTTCTAATATAAGTTTTCCATACTCAAAATTTCAAAGAGAATATTGTGTGTGTGTGTGTGTGCATACAACATCTTGTTGCATTTAAAAGCTTAATAAAAGCTCAATGACAGCCTGAAATATGAATGTGAATGGAAAATTCAGCAATTAAAACTTGACAAGCTTCTATAAATCAGTTTGAGATGTATTTTTAACATTCAACTTATTTTAATTTTGGATTTTTTAACAGTTGAATCTAAGCAAATTTCTGCAACAAAGTTTTGTTTTACAATGCTCAATTGTACAGGCACTCACAGATTACAATGAACAGTCAAGAAGTACCGGTAAAATAACTTTTGGGAAACATGATTGGGATACATACCAGCCTTACACATTTCATGACAAAGCATTAATCACAAGCTAGATATACAGTACACTGTTCATAAAATATATACTCACAATGTATCTATGGGCATGAACAATCAAGTAATTACCCAATTCTAGTATCTTATTTCTAAAGTTTTAAAATTTTAAGCCACACATTTATTTCTTTCAGTAAATCAGTAATTCTGAAAATGTTTTTATTTTAATGGAAAAGATTTATTATCTTTATGTTTTATACAACATTTTCCCCATTACCTTCCCTACCCTTGTCATAGTAGAGATAAATAATTATGGTTACCAGAGCCTCTATCCTAATTGCTGCTTATTTCTCAAGTTAGCAGATAGGGAAGAGTTCATTATACAAGGTAGAGGGTAATTCCATAAAGAATGTCTGAATGTTCTGAAGAACCAACGTGGTTGGTTCAAATTCTGTGGTTTGACTTTCACTGTGCAACAGTCTTTAGTTTTGTTGAAAAGAGCTTGCAGCCTAATTTCATAACCTTCATCACAGTAATAGTTAAACACTACTCCTGATATGTAAAACAGAGCACACCTAGGAAACCCTTTAGGGGTAAAAACTATAGATAGTTTTACTTAAAACAACATATGTCTAAGACAAGCTTTATTTATTAAGCTCATGTTGAAGATATTGCCCCTATTGATAATATTTTCCTTATCTAGGTTCACAATATCATTCATACACAAAATACTTTTTTCAACAGCTACTAAATATAGCAAGATTTATTAAGAAAGATCTGTTTCAGGCATATGCTTGGAGCCACAATAAGGACACAAATTAGTAGCTAATTAAAGCAAATTCACGATTCGCCGCCAGCGCGAATAAATACGTGAAAATTCGCTGTTGAAAATTCACCTGCGTCAAAACAATGGACACCGGCATCACAAACAAGACGCCGGCGCCGTTTCGTGAATTTTTTGCTGTTTCGCGAATTTCGCACAAATTTTTGGGCAAAGCAAAACAGTGCAAATTCGCCCATCACTAATCACTGATTATGAAAAATCCTGGAAATAAAATTTGCCAACCTACTGCAGGTTAGCAGACTTGCAGGATTTATTCTAAGAGGATTTAAATGTATTTGTACAAAACTACTCTCCTTTATAAGATGAGTTACTGGAAAAGAGAGACAGAATATCGATCTAAAATAGATTGGAATATAACATTATTTAGCCTAGATAAAGTTGACAGCATACTGCAAACTCCCATGTTGTACTTTTTGTGTTCACTTATGGGATATATTATTCAAAATGCTTGGAACCTGGGGTAGCTCGTCGGTAGTTCGCGCAAGCTTAAAAAAACCCGACGGTAGCTTGCACACGCTTTAAATAACGCTTCCGGAGGAGGGTAGGTGGACCCGGCTGCATGGTCTGCACCTAGGGTTGACACCCGGCTGGTATTTTACCGGCCTAGCCGGTAAAACACCTGCCAGGGCCGGTATTACAAATTTACCGGCAATGTAGCTGCTGGTAATTTGTAATACCCTTAAGAAAAGGCCTTGCCCTCGGGTGGAAACTTACCTTTTCTTCCTCTTCTTGCCCTCGCGTGGTGTGGCTCCACTCCTTTTGCATCACGGCCCGCCCCTTTAGTTCCCGCCCCCTAGCTGGGCGGTAAAATTTTTTTACAAAGGTGGCAGCCCTATCTGCACCCGAGCACACCACTCCATTGTTACGTTACTGATTGTTTTGCCACCAATATGGGTTCATGCAGCTTAGTAACCATCAAGTACAAGATGCTGTTTTATTATTACACAGAAAAATAAAATCATTAAAAAAATGATTTGTTTAAAATGGGCTCTATGGGAAATACCTTCCCATAATTCCAAGATTTCCAGATTAACAGGTCTTTACTTGAACCTTCTGTATCAGTGGACCAATAATATTTGAAATAGGAGAAAGATCTGATTACTTTAAAAGCGTATTTTGAATATCTTTGATTTCTAAATGATTATTTTCTCAAAATATAGAAGATGGCATTTCAGAATTTTATGTTCTAGAAAAAGAACTGTACAAGTTATGTCAGAGATAGGATTGATCAGTATCAATCATGGCCGCCATCAGGGGGGCACAGGGGGTACTACTGTACCGGGCCCAGACCTGAAGGGGGGCCCGCAGAGGCGTCCACCGAAAAATTTTCAGGGGGGGAGAACAGACGCTCCAGCTGCGTGCGCTCTCTCTCCTAAGAAAGAAATGCAGACTCGCCTCTACTCACTGATTTAAGAGGCTGCAGTGACAGCTCTGTCCGTGCTTGAAATACTTGTTGAGTTGCAAACTCCCTCCTCGCTCGATCCTCCCTCCTCAGCTCAGCCCCTCCCCTCTTAGCCCTCCTCCGTGCTCAAGGCTGACATGAAAACCTTAGCTCACAAGCTGAACACAGAGCACGGAGGAGGGTTAAGAGGGGAGGGGCTGAGCTGAGGAGGGAGGGGCTGAGGGCTAAGGAGGAAGGATCGAGCGAGGGGTAAGTTTGCAACTCAACAAGTTTTTGCAGCATGAACGGAGCTGTCACTGCAGCCTCTTAAATCAGTGAGAAGAGGCGAGTCTGTATTTCTTCCTTAGGAGAGAGTGCAGCAGCCGGGGCGTCTGTTCTCCCAATGTCCCAAAATGGATCCCAGGGTCTCCCCCACTCATCCCTCCTCCTTCCTCTCTCACTCAAGGCGCATCCAGGGGGAGAAAGTGCCCCCCCCTTTGCCCTTATGTACAGGGCCGGACTGGGGGGACCACCAGGACTGCCATCCAGGGCCGGCCGTCCAGGCCCCCCCTCGCCACCCTTCCTCCCCATCTCACCTATTGCAGTGCCCAGGGTTGGACTGCTGGGCCTGGGGCCTAACAGGACTGCCATCCAGGGCCCCCCACCCCTCCTCACCTATTGCAGTGCCATCGGGCACACAAACGCTGACATGGCTGCCCAGCACACCACGCATCACTGTGCATGCGCGCACGTTGCCGCACGTTAGGAAATTTTTATTTTCAAACTGGGATTGGGAGAAGGGGATCTGGCCCGACGGGGGCCCATGAGGGTTGGGGCCCACCAGGTTTTTTTCATGGTGTCCCTCCGGGCCAGTCTGACCCTGTCTATGTGTGGATGCCCATTGGAGCCCAGCTGTGCTGCCCTTTTTGAAATAGCAGGGCCCCCCCTTGACCACAGTGAAGCCGCGCCACCTCTTCCATCTGAAAAGCCGAATAGCTGAAGTCCTGAAATTGGCGAAAAGACCTAAAGTCCTGAAGCGGCGAAAAGACCCAAAGTCACGAAATAAGGTGTAGTTGAAGTCCTGAAGCCACGAGTTTAATACTGAACACCAATTTTTTTTTTACATTCCCTGCCCGCCAATGTATTATTGTAATACTCTATAGGCCCCTGCCACCAATGTTTTTTTAAAAAATGTTCTCTGGGGCCCCAATTTTTTTTAACTTGTAAGGAGAGGCCCTGGCGCCAATGTTTTTTTAAAAATATTCTCTGGGGCACCAATTTTTTTTTTACTTTTAAGGGGGCCCAATGTTTTTTTTTAAAAAAACTTTTATGGGGGCCCTGGCACCAATTTTTTTTTAACTTATAGGGGGGCCCTTGTCACCAATTATTTATTTTAACTTGTAGGGGGGCGCTGACCACCAATTTTTATTTTAAAAAAAAACTTTTTTGGGGGCCCTGGTGCCACAGTTTTTTTAACTTATAAAAAGGGGCCCTGACCATCAATAGCTTTTTATAACTTGTGTGTGGGGGGGTCACCTTTTTTAGTGCTGATATCTGGGTGGTGAAGTGGGCGGGATCTGGGGTGGGCGGGGTCCAGGGGGCCCCGAAAATTTTGTTGTACGGGGCCCCGTGATTTCTAATGGCGGCCCTGGTATCAATATAACTAAACTTAAATATTACATTGGTTTGACAGTGCGGAGGGTAATGAGGTAAGTTACTGGCAGTGGCATAACTACTGAGGAAGCAGACTTTGCAGCCTGCGAGTGGTTGTGCCCAGGACAAGAAGGGGCCTGTAAGGGAAGAGGGGTTGCAATTGACCCGCAATTTGACTCAACATAAAACAACCAGTTATATCTGTAGAGCTATAGTATATCCGAAAGTCAGTCCAGTATTTGAAATGTTACTATACAACTAAACTTGTTATCCATACTATCATGCAGTAGGCACAATGACATCTCTTACAACCCCCCCCCCCCCCAGATTTACTGTCTCTCAGTTCTATAGAAACTCACATGGAAGGGGTATCAGGTGATGCCAAAGCCCAATACTATGCCACGCATATATAGAATGATGCACTGGTAGGAGATGCATGCAGCAATGAGAGCAATCTATTCTGCAGAAGAGAGTTAACGGGATTTGCCTATGAACATCACATGGCCCAATTTTGGTGTGCATTTGTTACATTGTTCAGCCAGAATTTACTGAAATGTATAAAAATATTAACTTGTGTGTATCCTGCCTTTGATCGTGTTATTCCCTAGATATTTTCAGGGCATATTTCTTCTCCATAGTAGGCAAGATTCAGTTAAGATGTTATTTGAAATAGCTTTGTGCTCCCCAATACAAAGAAGATGCATCAATGCAAGCATTGATATATATAAATATCATTGAAATATTAAATGGCAACAAAATAATGTTGTAGATTAACTACAGTAACCAACCCAACAAACACAAGGTCAGAGACAAGTGCATTACTTGGTATTTGACTAAAACCCATAAAGGCTGAATCTAGAACTCCATGGGGGGAATGTAATATAAGTCGCTAACGTAAAAACTATTCGCAATGTGAAAAGTTATGCCTTTGTGCGAACAAATTTTGCTTTGCGTGAATTTAATATAACTTTTGCGAACCCAGAAACTGTTTAGTGACCACTTCCAACAGTGGAAGATCGTTTGCGAATTTTATAGTTTGCGACAATGCGCAGTCAATGTAATAAAACTTCTTACTGAAAAAGTCGTTATGTTTGCTCCAAAAGATTACTACACCTTCAAGCACTTCTTAAGAGTGCGCAATTACAATTCACAATGCGCAATTACAATTGGCAATGCAACAACAGTTTAAGGAACAATATAACATTGCGAGATGTGGCTTTTTAATTTTATCGGCGTGAATTGTTTTGTGCTTTGCAACTTTAATTACATTCCCCTACATATGTATAGATAACACAAGAAAGCTCTAGTGGGAGACACGGGGACATGTGAATAGGGATGTAGCGAACTGTTCGCCGGCGAACTAGTTCGCGCGAACTTCGACTGTTCGCGTCCGCCAAATGTTCGCGAACGTCGCGCGACGTTCGCCAATACGAGTTCGCGTTTGATTCGAACAAAAATCGTTCGACCATTCGATTCCTTCGACCGCTAAAATCGAAGGATTTTCGTTCGAATCGAACGATCGAAGCCATTCGATCGAATGAAATCATTCGATCGAATGGCTTCGATCGTTCGATTCGAACGAAAATCCTTCGATCGAACGATTAAAATCCTTCGATCGTTCGAATCGAACGATTTTGCGGATGTTCGAAGTTCGCAAACTGTTCGCATTTTTGCCGGCGTTCGCGAACACATAAACGGCAGTTCGCTACATCCCTACATGTGAACTCAACTGCAGTTCCAAAAGTTACGTGCCCATTAGCTTATTAAAATAAGAGGGTGCTGAAATTACATTATTGCCCCTTCTGTTATAATGACATTTACTTTTTTACACAAGCTTGTGATGATCTTAGATTAAAAGTGAAGAGCCCTGCTCTCACCGGTACCCTTTTGGGCCCTGGAACTTTCTGTTCCGGTGTCAATGGACATCTTCCTCACATCAAAGACTGAATCATTTAATATAGTTCAGACAAGTGTTAAACTGAGAGTGTAGTCAGTGTCAGGCAAAAGAGTCAAGGCAGACAATGTAGATTCAATGTCAGGAGCAAGCATGGAGCCAAAAATCATAAACAGCAAAGTAATCTATGCCCCAGCCAGTTCTCTATCCAATTAGAAATATAATGTTCCAGGTCAATATTCCTTAATTTAAACAGTAACCTTCTGTATGGTACTGTATAAAATGCTTTAGCAAAGTCTAAGTAGAGCACATTCACTGCCATTCCTAGCTTCAGTCTAGGTTTCTGCTCACCTTCTCCTGGCAATATATATTGCACATAAAACCATGCTGGCACAAACCCATAATATTGTGATATGAAATTTATTGCAGTATTGCTTCCCTTATTATCCGCTCCAAAATATTTCCTACCGCTGATGTCAAACTATAGCATATAGTTTTTAGGCTGAGAATGGGTCTCTTTTGAACAATAGCACCAAATTAGTGATTTGGAAATCTCATGGCACCAGACATAAAAGAAAAAAAGTAAATTTGTTTGGCAACCATAAAGCCTGTTCTATATACTGTATAATCCCTACCATAAAGCAAGACATCATTTCTTTTGAAGAGATAGTAACATGACTACCAGTAGATAGAATCTCCCATGCAAACATAACATTTTTCTCTTGATCTATGCCTTATTGTGTGTTGTCTTATGTAGCCCAGAAGGATCAGTTGGGGTTGTGTGTTTAAATTCACTTTCAACAATATTATTATAATATTGAATTTTTAAATAAATGCTGGCTTTGGGAACTTTGAGTTTCTTTTACACATTTCATAGTAGTAGTATATACAGTAGTTCCTATTTATAGGCATTTTGTCATAATAAATAAGAGTTTCAATAGTAGGTGGCCAGTCTTTAGTCTTTAATCGTTTAGTCCTGAGGTGTGTGCAGAGTTTGTACACAACAGGTTGATAAGGAACATTTGCTATGAGTGCTGCTATGGTGAATTTACAATCAAAATGAAGAGAAAGATAAACATATAATTTACCAGCACACATAAATCACAGCAGGACTCAGTGTCTGTGCTTACAGAGATTATAAGAGCTTTAAAATAATTATCCAACTTTGTTTTATCCAGTTTCCTTTCATTTTGGATTTTGCAATGCATAGTTACATGAATACATTTACAAAAGGTAAGTAGATAAGCAATTTTGTATTTGTATTTCTTGGTGATATTACTAATGGAGACAATTAAAAGTATAATGAATTGTTATTTCTAAATTGCCCACATCTCAAACAAAATGCGTAACATGCTATGTTGAAATGAATAAATCACTTGTAAGTGGAGGCCTTACAGACAGAGGGAATCATTTTAAAAAGTATATATTAAAATTAGGGATGAATTAAAAGAGAAGTTAAAATATAACAACTGGGGGTGCCTAAATGTTAAATGCCACCAGTGATTGCTTATCTAATACCCTAGGCTGGTGCTCCAGTTTGCTGAAAACTGCATCAACTCAGATTAATTCTAGTGATGGGCGAATTTGACCTGTTTCGTTTCACCAAAAATTTGCCGCCGGCGAAATGACGCAGACGCCCATTAAAGTCTAAGGGCGTCAAAAAAAATTTGTCGCGCGTCTTTTTTTTTTGATGCACGTCTCCATACAAGTCTATGGGCGTCATTTTTTCGGCGAAACGAGGCGAAAAAATTTGCCCATCCCTAATTACTTCAGTACGAGCCCCACTCATCATCTTCTGCTTCTTCGTTCTTTAAAGAAGAAGGAAAGCTACGGAGGCATTTTATTGCCAATAGATTAGCTGCAATAGTGCAAGCTAGAATGCTATATTTACTCTGTAGAATGTTTTACCATACCTGAGTAAAAAGCTGTAGAATCTCTCTGTTTGTTTAGGATAGCAGCTGTAGTATTAGCTTGGTATGACATCACTTCCTGCCTGAGTCTCTCCCTGCTTACTTATAGCTCTGGGCTCAGATTACAGCAGAGAAGGGAGGGAGGGGGAAGAGGAGCAAACTGAGCATGCTCATGCCCGGGGCAAGGATGTTTAAGCTGAAGGCAGGAAGTCTGATACAGAAGCCCATGTGTACACAATAGAAGGAAGAAATGCAGTAGACATTAAAGTCTATAGGCGGCAACATTTTTTTGACGCGCGTCATTCTTTTTGATGCGCAAAGCCATACAAGTCTATGGGCGTCATTTCCGTGGCAAAGAATTTGCCCATCCCTACTGGTATACTGTATTTAGGTGGACCTTTCTGATAAGGCTTACTTAGTTTTAACCTTTCTTTCTCCTTTAACAGCCCAAGGTCAGTACATGCACAGTACAGTAAAAAGACTAGTTTTTTTCTTTTAAAGACAACTACACTCCCAAAATGAATACTTGAGCAACAGATAGTTTATATTGTATTAAATGGCATATTAAAGAATCTGACCAAATTGTAATATACATTGGAATATACATTATATACACTGTAACAGGAAGAAGTGTGGAAGCAAAAGACAGAACTCTGTTAATTGGTAGTATTTAAAGGGAAAAAACTCACATTTTTAGAAGGGAAAAAAAACCTCACATTTTTAGAAGGAAAAAAAAAACTTTTCGAGAGTTATTATGCTCCGAAGCTGCTAAAAAATCCAAATCAGAAAATACTCCATCTAAAATCTGTTGAAATCCATATGTAGAAGTCAATGATGATCCCTTTAAAGGAACAGTTCAGTGTAAAAATAAAAACAGGGTAAATAGATAGGCTTTGCAAACTAAAAAATGTTTCTAATATAGTTAGTTAGCCAAAAATGTAACATATAAAGTGTAATTCGAAGGACTTCTATTGCCAAAGTAACAGGCTCAATTCAAGTAAAACAATCCCCTACAACAGAAACTGCATCAGAGCATCGTCCCCTCACAATACAGTTATGCTGCATTTGTGTGGAAAATGCTGCACTTTGGTAAAAAGCGTGGCAACCTGCACTTGAAATTCCACTTTGCACACTAATCTTGTACTGTTAAAAGACCAAATGTATCTCACAGGTGCAAATAAAACCCTATTCCTACTTCCTCCATTTGATGGTTACATCTCCAAGGGTTTTTTAATTCAACACTTATTTAGAAGTCAGCACTAAAAATAAAAGGGGTAATTTATTAAGAATCAAGAAGGGGGAAGATCTCCTAAAGTATATATCTATGACAAACAGACAGAATAGGACACATAAGGGGGGCATAAAGAGTGAATTTACAAATTATTTGGGAGTCTGGAAATTTGCATGGGTCACAAATGGCTTTCATGCTAATTGTAGGAAGAATGTTCCATATTCAACCACTGAAAGAATATGTGTATGAGTATGTGTATGTGGTAGCTGTGGAATGCATTAACAGAACAGGTTAGTACATTTATTACAATTTATTAGATACTTTGAAGAAAAGATTTTAGCAAGTTGCAAATGTATCATTTAATAATACATAGTGTTGATCCATTAAATCCTAGAGTATGATTATTTAACAACCCTAGAACCAACATCACCTTTAAAAAAATGTAAATAAAAAATGATTTTAAATAACTAATAATTAGATTGTAAGCTCTACAGAGCAGGCCCATCAACTGAGACTCTTAATACAAAACACGTATTGGTCATTTATCACTCACAATGCAGGGTGCACAGTACAGATGCAAGTCACCATGTTTTCCACACTTTGCACTCTACCCCATGCTTTTTGATTGAATACAATGCTGCCTGCTTTCAGCAGCACAGTATTCATGAGGGTGGACGGGGTTCACAATTATCAATTACACATTTAACAATTAGTTCTTAAGGCTGACATTATGGACTTAAACCCAAAAAGACCTTGTTGGTCACCGGCTGCATATAAAGTTATACTACTCAACTGAACCCAGATTCTGGTACACATTTAATACTATATTATATGTACAAGGGTAATTATAAACAGCAACTTCTCAGCAAAGAGCCAGTCAAGGTTTTCCACTCCAAACATATCTTGCTGAAGGTTTCCACTCCAAACTTTTTTTGCTGAAACAGTAAAGTGTAAGGGCCCGAAGGCTCAGTATGGAGTGTGGACCAAAGAGGAGGCAGTTCAACAAAGTTCAAGGTACAAAAGGGTTTGGCAATAGAATGGTCAGAGTCCAGGCACAGAGGTCAATCCAGGCAGAATAGGGTCAAAACAGTTAAATAGGCAAAGGTCAGTACACAATACTAAAATCCCACCCAGGAATACACAAAGCGAAACCTATATTTGGGCAATGTTGCAGTCTTAAGGCTCCTTTAAATAGGCCTCCTTTGGTGGAAAAATTGGATGCGATGAAGTCGATGTTGACGCTGGCGTGTTTACGCTGGCGTGTTTATGCTGGCGTGTTTAAGCTGGCGTTCAAACGCTGGCATCCATTCTGGCACTGGTGTCCAATCGGTAGGTGAGAAGGAGCTGGCCTCACAGTGCTGCGACTAGGAAGAACCATGTGGGAGGACAGAGCGCTGCCATCTTGGATCGAGGAATGGTGTCGGTGAGTTGTTTCCCTTACATAAAGACACTGCCACACAGTTCCTTAATAGGAAGCACTCAATTGTCAGGTTCTTTTGGTAAAGATTCTCTGAAGCTTGAATTCCGAGCCCAAACTATAAAAAGCAGTCCCAGGTTATTATTCCAACTCCACCAACTTTTGGCATTAGGCAATAATTATTTCTACTTTGTGTATAAGGTTTAGTCCATAATTTCTGAATTAAGTCAAAGGATACAAATTCACTAAAGGGCAGTTTTCTCCTCTATGCTAATTCACTAAAAGTGAAGTTGTGTTTTGGCAGCTGAAGCATAAGCTAGCGCTAGCATAAATTCATCATCGGAGCATTTCATAGCGAACTTTTGCTAACGTTCATTCCTGCCTAGTGAAACTTTGCTTGTACACTGAAGCGTAGGTCAATTTGAATAGAGCTGGTACATATACTGTAGGTCATATAGACGTCTTTATTAGAGATGCTGCTGCAAATGCTTGAAGTGGCCACTTTTTAAAAATGTTCTTGGAAGCAAAATAAAAGCAAAAGAGATCATCTATTGTCCTAGACATGATCCCACCTTAAAACAAATGTGCATGCCCCTCAAATGGTTAAAAAAAAGTTAAAACATTTTTAACAGTTACAACCTTTAAATACAATCCCATGAAAAAACGCCAGCTTTTTTTTCTTTTTTACAACTTTTCAGGATACAGGATATGATGTCACTGACATAAGCTGGCGAAGGAAACTCTGGTGAAAGGGATAACGTCATTGAAAATTTGCATTTTAGTGAATTTGCGGAGTAACGATCGTGAAAATTCACCTGGCGAAAGAACATGAAACTTCGTTATCGATGTACTCTTTCACTAACGAATTGCTGGATAGTGTTAAAAAGATAGCAACATCAGATATTCATATTTGCAGTGTCTAAAATGATTTCATAAATAAATATGAACAAAACTTAAAGACAAAGATAACAAGTAAAGTGGAAGGTATTAAAAACATATTTTTTTCCCATACAAAGCTCTATTCATCAATATGAAAAATGCAAACATTAAAGGGATACTTTCATGGGAAAATTTTTTTTTTTAAAACGCATCAGTTAATAGTGCTGCTCCAGCAGAATTCTGCACTGAAATGGATTTCTGAAAAGAGCAAACAGATTTTTTTATATTCAATTTTGAAATCTGACATGGGGCTAGACATTTTGTCAATTTCCCAGCTGCCCCTGGTCATGTGACTTGTGCCTGCACTTTAGGAGAGAAATGCTTTCTGGCAGGCTGCTGTTTTTCATTCTCAATGTAACTGAATGTGTCTCAGTGAGACATGGGTTTTTACTATTGAGTGCTGTTCTTAGATCTGTTGTTCTTGTGTTAGGGAGTTGCTATCGGGTTACCTTTCCATTGTTCTTTTGTTTGGCTGCTGGGAGGGGGAAGGGAGGTGGGGGGTGATATCACTCCAACTTTCAGTACAGCAGTAAAGAGCGATTGAAGTTTATCAGAGCACAAGTCACATGACTTGGGGCAGCTGGGAAATTGACAATATGTCTAGCCCCATGTCAGATTTCAAAATTGAATATAAAAAAATCTGTTTGCTCTTTTGAGAAATGGATTTCAGTGCAGCACTATTAACTGATTCATTTTGGAAAAAAAAAAATTTCCCATGACAGTATCCCTTTAAGATTTTATGTCTCTCCTGTACCAGAATATAATTACATCTGTATATGTTAAAAAGATAATAGGCAACAATACCAGAAGGAACATAGGATTGGTCAACTCTGAATTACTTACAAAAACAATTGTGTTTCCATGTTTTTAATGCAGTAAGACTAAATATGGAGACTGTGTCGAGAACAAAACAATATTTTTAACTATGGATATATTTTAACTTTTTTTGATTAATCGATGAAGAATTTTGGGTCACAGTAAGGGTTGATTACGTACAAGCTACACAAAGCTTACGCTGCCCGCGTTATTGAAAGGTGCAAGTAATTTAGATGCAGAATTGGTCCTGGACTGAAGCTCACTCCATTACAGACCATTTTCAATTTCAGCTTTACAATAAACATCAGGCTCAACAAGGAAATTAGTACATTTGGCATATATCAGGAGAGATGGGAGGGTCTCTGACGAGATGACACTTATCACCAAAGCTTCAGTTAATGAAATCCTTGAGTGGTATCTACATTTGACATATTTTGACATTTTTTTAAATTATATCCAGCTTCACCCCCCCCCCCAACAGTGTTCTTTTTAGGGGAAAAAAACATCTACCTTTGAAATAAATGTGAAAGAACAGCAATATTAATGGAAATAAATTAAATGGAGTCTCACTGCATTGGCAATTTGTATTTTTGAAATACATGAGATAGATATATGTATATATTTTAAGAATATTCATGGCAGGTAACATACACTCTGCTTCAAAACACATTTACTTTTTTCCAATTTATTGTTTGGAAGTTTTTAAATATTGCAGATGCCATATGTTATTTTGTCAAAACCACTAGTCAACTTTCTTATTTCTAGCATCAACCAAACATACACTTAATGGGGCTCAATTTGAAAACTGAATATGCCATCAATGCTAAGATTCCATGTGTGACACCTGTGAAATGTTTCTTAATCAATGTAGTTAAAATGGAATGGAATCACAGTTGTTGCAATTGCTAAGGGAGGAGCTCATATGAATCTCCAAAACTACCCTCAATAAGAGCTTGTTCAGAATTAACCAATTTGTTGCAGGCAAGACAAGCAATTCATATCTGGGCCTCTATAGAAACAAGAAATCTACAACCAGATGTAATTCATTATCCTTGATATTCAATTTTCTTTTAGTTTTCATTTGCATAATTAGCCTATTTAACATCTGCATCCCAGTGGTCTCCAATTAAGATTCCCCTGTTAACTCTTCATGGTGCCCCTTGGCTGCTCTCTCTCTCTCTCTCTTTCTCTCCTCCTATGATTTGTGTAACACTGATATAGTATTTACAAAACATCAGACTGCAATTGTCAATCAATATCCCTCTATTTGAAAATTCAGACATGGATGATGTTATGTAAAACAAGATTTTAATAAGGGCTCTTACTGACGAGCAGTTGTAGCTGCGCTCCCCTGCGTTTTTCTGCGTTCAGCACAGGAATAGACGCATTTAGCTATTTTCAATGGGGCTGTACTCACACAGGCGCGTGTAGGCCCCGAACGCAGGAAAAATGCAGCATGTTGCGTCTCAACCTGCGTTCAGCGCCTACACACGCCTGTGTGAGTACAGCCCCATTGAAAAAAGCTAAATGCGTCTATTCCTGCGCTCCCCTGCGGCTGAACGCAGAAAAACGAAACGCAGGGGAGCACAGCTACAACCGCTCGTCAGTAAGAGCCCTTAATGTTAAACAGTTTAAATCTGTTAAAAACAACACTATTCTTTTGTTGGTAAACTTCCTTCCTTAACTTGGGTGTAGTTGCATTTTAAAACTGCCCATAAAAAATGTAAATTGTTAAAGTTCTCGGAGAACCTTTTTGAGTAAGGGTAGGACTCCACGAACGATTGTTTCGCGATCCGACTCGCTGCGACAAGTCGCATGCAACAAAAATAAGGTAAGAGATAGACTTGTCACATGGTGTCATAGCGTTGATCCGACACGACTTTCGGATGCAGACGCAGTAGTCGCATGCGTTTTGTTGCAGCGCGTCGGATCGCGACAAAATAGTTTGTGGAGTCCTACTCTAAGTTAATGTCAATTTAAACCAGCCCCTGTAATGATGCTGCTTTTAAACATGTGTTGATCTTGGAGTTTTTCCCCCATAAACATACACCCCTTGGTGAGGATCACAGACCAGGCATAATTTTATTAGGAGACACTTTTCCTTAGAACATGCAATATATTGAAAATATGACCAGAGGTTAATAGTTAGGAGTATCATAATGATATGGGATTTATCTTGATGTGGTAAAGGTATGGGACCTGTTATCTAGAATGCTCAGGTCCTGGGGGTTTGCAGATAAGGGGTCATTCCATAATTTGGATCTCTATACCTTAAGGTAGTGAACCCCTTGTATGTTGCCCCCAGTGGGCGAGGCATGAAAAAACAGGTGTACTGACAGAGACTCCTGTAGGCTGGCTGTCCACATATGGGCTATAAAATAGCCAATCACGGTCCTTATTTGGCACCACCAGGAAGTTTTTCATGCTTGTGTTGCTTCCCAACTCTTCTTACATTTGAATGTAACACTTGCTTTCAAGCTTGGAATTCAAAAATATTCACCTGCTTTGAGGACCCTGAGAGCAACATCCAAGGGTTTGGAGAGCAACATCCAAGGGTTTGGAGAGCAGCATGTTGTTCACAAGCTACTGGTTGGGGATCACTGTTCTCCATCATGCTAAAAGTTAATTTAAAGTTGAATAAACTCTTTTTACACCTGTTTAAAGAATTATTATAAATTATATTATTATAAAGATATATTACACAAGACATGGGCCATTGTTGCAGTGAGTAATCAACTCTTCATGTTGATACCTAGGCTTCCTTTATAAGTGTAGCTAAGAATATGGAAACACTTCTGCCATTGTGGATTGTCTAGCACACATGTATTATCACCAACTAAAGACTAAAGATTAGCACCAGAATTGTCGCCAAATAAAGAAAGAATTGTGTCCAATTTCTATTGCCACCTAGAGAGAGGCACTATGTGAAAAAACAACAGAAATTGTATAGTGGGAGAAATGAGCTGTCAGTTTTTTAATTAAAAAATGTAACTAAAAAATTAGTGTTAATTGGGGAAGAATGATACGTAGAAATATATCAAATTAATTTAGAATATTTAATATAATGTGAAAATAACCGATTACTTACTGATATTAATCCACTGATCATAATTACATTTAAAAATACATTTAAAAATTGCTAATAAATAATATTTTATATAAACGAGTCATTAGCATTGTCGGCAATATTTCCGGCAGTTGGCCTAACCGAGCAGCAAAAAGCCTTGCAAGTCACATGAAATAACGGTAAACTGAAATGCCACTACTTTGTTGCATCACAATATTTACAAACATTAATAAACTAACACAATAGAATTCCCATGGACTTTTTTCTCATTTAAGTCTGGCACTTGTCTAATTTTTTTATTTTCTCCTTAACTTGATTTTTATAACATGATGTGACATTGACTCCCCGAAGTAAAGGGTTAACTATGCCCACCATACAGTTGTTGGAGGTTTATTTAATTTTATGACCCCTGATGTTGATCTACCTTCAAACCATTTTATGTGGATCTTGTACCTAAAAAATAAAATGACAGGATTATGGCTCATATCAAGAAACTCTCTGAAAACCATCTGTCATTTCTGTTTGAAGCTTTGAAACGAGATTTCACACACACCAAGAAATATGAATTTAAATCTTCCACTTCACTGAAGGGACACAATGTAAGTGGCGTACAGCAAGCATGGCGTGTGAACATCGCATTAACGCTTTCAGTGCAGGCTTGGGGAAAATTATTTTGCCATAATGTAAAACATCCTGGCCGAGTATCTTGTATTTGCTGAATATCTTGGTTTTGTTAACATTTATCATGTTATTTTAAAGCACAGTGCAAGACTACCGTAAGTTCAACATTTTGAAGGCAGATCAGAGGATCCCATACCTTCAAGTCAGGTTATATATATATTTTGTCGTCTTGTCCGATGTTAAAAAAAAACAAACCAGGAGTGCTAATCTTGGGCAGGTTATAAGGTTAAAGTGTCTTCACTTTTTATCCAAACTATTAAAATACACTAACAAAAGAAGGAGTATTGGAGACAAGAGGACCTCTGATCAGCCTTGAACATAGAAACATTTGAAACTATTGTTGCCTTGTAAATAATTCAGAAATTTAAACCAGTTGCCAAACCACAGAGTTTTAATACTTTCAGTATTACAATGAATTCAGTGTGAGATGTGGCTTGGCTATGAGTAACAAGTTTTGTGTTAATAGCTGCTGCCACCAGATGGATGTTCGGACATTATTATGGTGGCCAGGGCAGTACCAAAACAAAATCAAATAACTAAAAAATCCAGGGAACAATACAGAGTATTTCATCTATCTAATGATGTTTTCTAAAACAGTTTTTTTAGCTTTTTGGGCCTAAAAACCCAACAAGAATGGCATCATAATTTTCCCAATCTCTCCCACCAATGGAATTTAAGGTGTGTCAAGGTGTATTACAATATGGATCTAAACGCATTTATGGAGATAAGACCCTTCTTGAATGAATCTGGTCATGATCCACCTTTCACTTAAAATTGGGAATTTGGGGTAGCAGTATCATGCATAACACCATCCTGGGATGCAAATGAATGGATTAACCTCCTTTCTTCTACATGTTTGGGTTTATGGCCCTAGGAAAATTATGGTGCAGTTCTTTACTGACCTTTAATTTGTGCTAGACAATCCAGAAATGTATATACTGAGACAGAATACAAAATAGATAACCAACTGTATGGTCCATTTACAAGTAAGCCATTCCACTATATGTATACATTCTTTTTGTAAACTGTGAGAAATCATTTTGTGGAGGATGGGCATAAGGACAGTGAGGACAGTTAGGTTGTGGAATGCACTGCCTGATGATGTTGTGATGGCAGATTCTATTAAGATTCTCTTTAAAAGGAGAAGGAAAGGTAACGAAGCAGTTTATTGTCAATAGATTAACCACAAAAGTACTTTAAACTTTTACTTTTAAACAAGTGACCGGTAAATACTACCTGCTGATTGGTTGCGATAACTGCTCCTGAGCAAACTTAGTGCCTTATACTACATAATCCCGTTAGTCTTGTATTCCTTCATCTGCAACCCTTACACTTCACTGCCAATCCACTTTTGCTTCACATACCTCCCAGGAAATACAAAACAGAATATTCTAGAACTGAAGAACTTACCAGGAAAGTTCAGAATAAAGGTATGATCCCCATGTTGCTATGAACAATGAAGCTTTTTCCACAAGTTATACATGATATAACAATACAGGCAGTCACAACATGGATAGAAACCCTGCAAATGACATCATCAAGAGAGGTATTTATTCCAGGTCTCCACATTGTGCGCAATTGAGTGCAATTCATCACAGCAGAATAAAGCAAGGCATTGGCTGACAGGTCAGGATACATATCTATAACATCCTAAGTTTCTGTAACTAGAAACATATAAACTGAGCATTTCTTAGTGAATCATACCAGTAAGCCATCAAAATACAAGTGCAGAAAAGTTGGTTCAGTCAAGTCTAATGAAATGTTTGTACATTATGATACATTCTATGGAAGGAAAAGGTCACCTCTGTAAGAGGCTGCATTTCATGTAGTAATACGCTTGATGTGTGGGAAACAAGACAAGCCAATTTCAATCAAATTTCTGTTCACTGAAATTCCCAGCATGTATTTCTGGAACACAGTGTTTTACTTCTATTTCTGTAAGTTAGAAGCAATGATTAAAGGGATACTGTCATGGGAAAAAAAATTTTATTTTAAAATGAATAAGTTAATAGTGCTGCTGCAGCAGAATTCTGCACTGAAATCCATTTCTCAACAGAGCAAACAGATTTTTTATATTCAATTTTGAAATCTGATATGGGGCTAGACAAATTGTCAATTTCCCAGCTGCCCCAAGTCATGTGTAGCACTATTAACTGATGCGTTTTAAAAAAAACATATTTTCCGATGACAGGATCCCTTTAATAAGAGACGTAGATGCAGCAGATGCAGCAGATGCTATTTAATACAAAGTCATAGAGAAATGACTTGCAGAACTAATGTTGGGGGAAATTATTGCTTGACATGAACTACATGGTCTGCTTGCCATAGAGGTAATGCATAATTCTTGCTTGTTCTAGTTTCTACTGAACAGACACATAACTATGTAAAAAGCTGTTCAACCAATTTAGATTCCAAATCAATATCTATAAACTAAAAGTGTTGTCTGGCGCTGAACGCTGCTTTGGCTCACTAAGCCCATTTTGAATGTAAATGTATTTGATTTGAATAAATCCTATTTTGTCAAAATGCAACTGCTGTGTCTCTCAGCAAAGAATTTCAAAATGACCTAATTGAACAAACATTATGCTTACACTTTGGTATACAGTATATTAATTAGCACAATTAGTCTGGGGAACAATATCCTTGCCTCAAATATGAGCCCCATGTTGATAACAAAAAAGGCTAGTTAGTAAATGCACCTTTGTAGATGAAAGCAATTATTTTATCCACATAATTACAGGGACTCCAAGTCACATTGCTCCTGTTTGAAGTAAAAGCCTCCAACGTTTTGTCTGTATTTCAGATAAATATGATCCATTTTTTGGCATCTGAATCCTAAATCTGCCCATACACAGAAATATCCCTTGTTTGGTAAGAATGGAAAATGATTATATCTTTGCCTGGTTTGGACATCAAGGTGGTGGGCAAAATTGGGGTTAGAGAATTATATCACTGGCCAAATGCTGCCCATGTCTGGCAGAATATTTACAGTTGCCTGACCGTTATGTGATCAATCCCTATCCTTATTTTTTCTCTATATTTTTGTTCTGGCTAGGGGATACATTAGAATAGTGTTTATGTGTGTTTATGTGTCTTTGCTGTCCTGCCAGGCACTAAAAAATCTAGACATGTTAAAAAAACTCCTTCTGGGAAAAAAATTTGATTTTGACTATTCAGCTCAAGTTCTTTTTAAGCTAGAGCTCAAAGAAAAGTTTCTTGTTTGATAAATTGGTCTTCCTGCGGTGGTTGTGATCATAAAAGGGTATTTTTTCAATTAACAAAGGAGAGAAACTAGGAATGCATTAGGTAAATATTTTTTCTAAAATGTAAAAATAAAACTAAGATACTACTAAAATAACGATATGGGTGTATACCCTATTTTCTATAGCCCAGCTCTTTAGCTACTTAGATGTATTAACTATATCATGGATCCCCAACCTTTTGAACCCGTGAGCAACATTCAGAAGTAAAAGGAGTTGGGAAGCAACACTAGCATGAAAAATGTTCCTGGGGTGCCAAATATGGGCTGTGATTGGCCATTTAGTAGCCCATATACGGATTGTCAACAGACATTGAGGCTCTGTGCGACAGTGCGCCTGGTTTTTATGCACCAAAACTTGCCTCCAAGACTGGAAATCAAAAATAAGCACCTGCTTTGAGGCCACTGAGAGCAACATCCAAGGGGTTGGAGAGCAACATGTTGCTCACGAGCTACTGGTTGGGAATCATTGATCTATATCTATGGTGGTCAGCTGACATACAGTATATGGTTTAGAAGATAAACTTAAAGGAAAACTATACCTTCAGAATGAATACTTAACCAATATAATTTATAGGATAAGCTATAACATATAAATAATCTTGCCAAATAGGCAACTATATCTGTGAGGTTTGTTTGGTCAAACTGAAAATGAAATTTAAATAACAAATCTTAAAATTTAAGGTCAAACTTTAGCTTTTATGAATAGTCCACCACTTCACCTAGCCAAACTAACTATACACTATGGCATTTACATAGGACTGTGGGGTACTCTGTGGATAATCTTGGGGACTATCAGGTACATTGTTAGTAAACTGGGGACTGAGTATGAGTATACAGGGAATGCATTACAAAAATAAATCATCATTAATGATGATCTAAAATCAGATAGGCAGTAAAATTCATTCCATTTGTCCTTTTTACTACAGAACTTCATAATGGCCTACATAATGTTTGGGGTGGGCATATTATCATATACAGTCTCCTTCTAGAACCTTTAAAGCAATAAGAAGCTTACCAGCTAGACAATGCCAATGAACAATCTCAACTGGCTTCAAAGGGTCAATTTCATTAAAAAAAAAGTCAATAAGTTCAACAACAGGACGTGTTCATAGCAACACAAAGAAGCACATATCGTGAGTTAATTAAATCACTCACTGTTGCATGCACAGGACAAATCATCACCTGGTTCATTGGTAACTAATATGATCATTTCACTCCTCAATTCACTATCTTTTAAAATATAAATAAACATAAGCTTGTTGTGCTTAGACATCAAACAACAACAGATTGCAGATATTAGCTCAATCTGTGATTAAGGGCTTAGAAAAGGTTCTAGCGCTAAATCAAGAAATGTTATCCAGTTATCAGTAAAACGAAATGAATACTAAACTACAAATAACCCTTGAAGAAATTATTTGTAAAGTGTACTGTACCAGTAAATCCGGTGATAAGACATTGTCATAAGCCTGGCCTAGCTGTCTTTGGCAAACAGTCAGTGATTGGCAATATAAGCAAGGATAATAGAAGTCAGTTGTCACATACAAGCCAGTGAATTCATCGTTATCCATTGCAAATTAACACACAAATATGCAATAGCCGTAGTGTTTTATTGAGTTGCTAACGACTAGTTCCTGTTTCACGTTGGCACTTACAGTGCATGCAATTAAATCCAAACTGTTAACAAATAGCTGTTCTTTTATGTTCCATTTATACAACCAAATTCATTCTTTTATTTTACAGATGTGTAAAAAGATATAGGTTTTCACATTTTCTATGTAATTATTAGTTATTGGTGTCATTAATCTGCCAGTTTGTATGATACAGAAAGTTGAAGTTGTTCTGCAAATATACATTATCTGCAAATGTATTTTCTCCCCTTCAGTTCTTCATAGCTGCAAAAAGTCAGTGTTAATGAGTTCACTGATGCACATAAGATTGCAGGTGTCAACGGCAGAGAGAAGACTAAGGACACAAACGCCTAAATGAGGGGGCGGCTGGCATGGTTGGTTTTCAAGTGGAAAACATTATTACCGTGTAGGAGGTACAGGCAAGCCATAGCCTCACCTAATGACCAAACATATACAAGAGTTGCATTCACCCCATATTACAAAATGGTTTATGAAATATTAATTTGGCTTCTTAAAGCTCTTGCTTTACCCTTAACAGAAAGAGAGAGGGTAGGTAAATTAGAAATGAAACAAATAAATGCTATGTATGTATCTGGAAAAATAACTGAACCCATTACAGTTCTCCTTTGCTAGCCTAGACTAGTTTAGGCACACAGCCTATCGATACATTGATCCATTATCCAAAAAACAGTTATCTAGAAAGGTGAGAATTATGGGAAGGTCATCTCCCATAGAATCCATTTTAATCCATGAATTAACATTTTTTACAAATATTTTTTTCTGCAATAATAAAACAGCACCTTGTACTTGATCCCAACTAAGATATGATTAATCTTAATTGGAGGCAAATCAATCTTATTTAATGTGTATATGATATTTTAGTAGACAAGATATAGAGATCCAAATTACAAAAAGATCTTTATCCGAGAAAACGGAGGTCTGGATAGCAGGTCCCATACCTGTATGTGCCATGTGCATCAATCAAGCTTGTTTCTTCTACAGGTCAGAGAGACAGGTCCATAGCAAATAGTCAAATATTGGCTTCCATTGCTTTGTCCTGGTTGCATTTCCCCAACAGCTTTATAAGGAGCCAATTAATCTGTCTTTATGTTTTTTTTGGAGTAAAGGAGGAAATGCATAAAGAAATGGGGGAAAAACATATGAACTCCTTACCAACAGAGATTCTCAGGTTGGAATGTTGGAAGGTCCCATTGTAATCACTTGTCTAGTGCATTCACACAAGTGCTATAACAGCAAACACTATGATACAATGTTATAAAAACCTTGCAAGAAAACCAAGGATTTGGCCAACTTTCAAAATTAACCTAGAATCTTGCACATATATGGTCCTATAATAATGGTTAAAAAAGGCAAATCAAGCACCTTTTGTAAAATTGTATCTGGTTTTAACTGTTTATACAAATATAAAAAAAACAGCACATTTCTATATTAGCCATTTTTTGTCATTGTTACTTTTGTTTTTATAAATGTTACATTTACATCTCAACCTAAATTTACATGTAGATTTACTTCAATGGTGAAGACAAACATTATTTCCTTCTGGAGGATGAATATGTTGCCTGTAGGAAATACATGAAATGGTTATCCTTCCAAAACCTTGGGCACAATTATATATCTTACAAATGTATTAAAACATTTAAAGCACAAAAAATGAAATTAAAAGCACATCTGTCCGGCCACTACTTGTCCACATAGAAACCTAAACCACTTGATCTGCTGCCTCTATTGTTACCTGATTTTCAACCCTTTATAAATATGCCATACATTCTATCATTTCGTTTCCACTGTACAAATGTCATATTTGCAGAAATTTGCTGTAATATATTGTATCATTTATTATTTTTTCCACTGTACAAATGTGATATTTGCAGACATTTGCAGCAAAGTAGAATAAGCAGCCGCTGATTTTTTTGACATGCCAATAGAATAGAAGTAGTATTTTATTGCCTGCACTTTTATGATTTCTGCTTAAATCCACTGACCTTGTGAAGGAAAACATAAAACACAAATCTACATTTGTATTGTTTGAACACACCATGATTTTACATACTAATTATATTTTGTCACACTTCAATTGAAGTCTACACTAACTACTGACTGTATCATGTTTTAGGTTTATGGAAAAATCATAAAAAAAAACCAAATGTCATACACTGCCATGCAAAAAATGTGTTCAATGGAATATACTGTAACATTACTTTAAGGACAAAACAGTTAAGTATAAGCATTCAGAAATAATTTTACAATACATTATTAATAAAAGAACCACAGTATAATCTATGTTCCTAAAATGAGCCACCATCCTAAAATAAAATAAAAATCTGGAGGCATAGTGTAGGTAATATTGTTCTGTTTTGTGTACCACAAACATGCCAAGATTCCACTAAATTAAAGGCTTATTGCTTTTCAGAACCACCCCTGGACAATGTTGTGCCCATCCCATTTAGATGTACCAGGCATGGGTGGTAAGATGTACATCACAAGAAGCCTAGTGCTCAGTAAGTGCTATCCCAAGGGCACCAATCTACCAAGATAAGCAAAATTGAATATCTCTTGGAAGGGACTATTGGGCCATTTTTTGAGTCTGTTTTGAAGTGTGTAGGACAAATGCTTTACAATAACAAAAAGTGGCATTAGGGTACTTTACTGCTTTAACTCCCACAATATTTTCAGTCAAATGTTAGTTCTGTCTTGTTTCCTTTCAGACAATTGATATACTGTAGTAGTAAAAAAAAAAAAAAAGCTTGAAACACATGCTAAAAAACAAGGCATGGACATTAGATATGATATATCTATTGTCAGATAAGTTTTAGATAAGACAAAGACCTTGATGCTTGTGAGCTATTCCACTCTACTGTGGGTGGCATGAATTACACATTCAGCTTGTTTCGTTTTTTTGCATGTATATCATCTGCTTATGTGGTGAAGCGGGGGGGTGAACATCAGTCAAGGAAGGTAATTGGGGGCATATGCCCTGACATTATAGTGTAATGTAGCTTAAACCTCAGAGCGGATTAGTCAGAGCTATATTTGCAATGCAACAGTTTAAATGTAACTTTGTTTTTGAAAAAAAGCAAGCAGTGGCAACAGCAGAAATAAAATATATATGTTTTTTTTTAAATAGACCTGATACCAGCAATTGGCGAATGGTGGTTCAGTGGAAAAATTATTATAACAGTCACCAGGATGCATAGGCCCTCTCATCACTAAAGTCAAGAAATGCATGATAATAAGGCTCTAGCCCATGTCAGGTCCCATCTCTGAGGAAAGGGCAGCCTGTTTAAGCTAGTGAAGGGCGAATCTGTCCCGTTTCGCTTTGCAGAAAAAATTGTGAAACGCAGAAAAATTAGCAAAACTCAAATTTTGATGCCGAGTCAATTTTGACGCTGGTGTCAATTTTTACACTGGCATTAAAGTCAACGGACACCCGAATACTCAATGAGTGACTGTTTTGACGTGAGCGACTTCTCCAACACACGCCCAAAATATTTTGCCACAGGCGAAAATTCACCGGCGGTAAAAAATTGTGAACACGTCAGAAATTTTTCCGGCAATTTATTCGCCAGCGGCGAAACATGAAAATTCATTGTGAATTCGCACCCGATGAAGGATGGTTTGACATGTTAGTTTTCAGTTTTTGTCCTCTTTCAGTGCCATTGTGTGTCAAAAAGTGTATGTATTTTGTATGTTGTATTTTGCAAATGAATTGGTAAGTATTTTATGTACCAAATTTATGAAAAAAATCTACACTCGATGTACACTAGAACTTTATTCTGTTAACACACCCAAAGACAATAGGGGGAATTCGTAAAAGTGTCGGTAAAATAATTAACCTAGAAGTGGCAGTCGACAAATTTGTAAAATGCCGTATGAATGGTAAATTCACAAAGGCAGATGTTACAGTTGTTGAATATCTCGTAAGCCCGTCAATTTTCTAAAATGTCATCTATCTTTTTATCGTACAGACAACATTTTACCGAGCGTTTTTAAAAGACAATTTGACCGACATTTTCATTTTGGAGAGCCTAATGTGTCGGAAAGATTGTCGAAAAAACAAATGAGTTTACAAGCAAATCATAAAAATGTCAGTAAAAGCGGCGCCGAAAGAACACGCCCACTTTTAACAAAACTATTTCAAAAGTGTTGTACACATCGGAAAATTGGCAAATTGGCGGGTAAAAGTTCTGTGAATTTGTTGGCTGTTACTACAACACTTTCAAGACATTTTTTCATTCACGACACTTTTGTGAATCCCCCCCAATGTGTAGGAACTAAAGGTTATGTGACCAACTCGTCTACACAAACACCAAACAGAATTAAGTAAGTATGTGCATTCCAGGGGAAAATTGATTCAAATTTGAAGCGGGGAATCCTAATCATCATCTGTTAAGTGTTTTAACAAACTGGCATAGTTATGGAAACATTTACTGGTTCAAAAAAATAAATTCATCAGAATGTGTGAAAAATTGCTGTTCTATTCAGTGAAGATGTTAGAGCTAAGTGGCATTGAATCAATGAGTTTAAATATAAATAAAGGATATACATAGAAGTCTGAACAATTTGGGAAAGTTCTTTACTATGTGTGGAAAAGAGCATTGTAAATTCTAAAATATTGGTTTAGAAAATAACATTGTTTATAGTCTCTATTCTCATATCAGTGTAAACATACCCATATAATCATTATAAACCTTACATTTATAGAACATAGAAAGAATTCACTGCAAAGCTATTTTCAATGGCAGATAAACTTTAGTATATACATTACAATCACATTTATATATACTCATGTATATTTAAATATGTACTAGCTCATTACTAGGAAAATATCCTTTGAGAACTATTGGCAGCAAATCTGATTTATAAAGGAAATGCGCAATTCAGTAGCGACGAGTGTTAATAAGAATTGTACCTTTTGTTTTTATATACGAGTTGCTAAAATTATAAATTTAAATAAAATGATATGCAGGTCATGAATATTTATTATCAAGGTGAGACTAAAAGAGGATTATCTTACACTGATATTATCTAAAGAGAAATAAATGGGCCATTTTAGACTTAATAACTGAGACACGCAACAAAAGGAAATCAAGAGCCAGAGAAGACAAATTTCCATTTTAACGCTTTTAGTTGATCAAAGCATCAGCTTAATATAATCAGCTCAAATCCATTTACCAGTGAGACTACCACTGTGCCGAGGGACACCGCTCCCTTCCAGCCCTATCTATTCTGGAACAGGTGCTTTAGTGGTAAATTAATTAGCTAGTGGAGATTCACCTTGTTTTCAATCAACGTGGGCCTCTAGTGGGTCAGACCCTTTAAAAGAATGCCATCTGGGTTCAGTTTCCCCAAGAGACACAATCAAATCCTGCAGAATGCCCTCAGCTGTGCAAGGTTCACATGACGATTAACCCTATTAGTTTTAATTTTTCCCATTTATACTGTGTCAACATGGTGGCTCTCGTAAATAATCCACAATAGTAAATCACTGCTTCTTCAGTGGTTGGGCTCCAGCAAGTAAACACTGCCTTTAAGACGGACACAAACACACATGGCAAGAAAGCTAAAATTAGCGTTCACACATACTTCAACAACTATATAAATGCATGTATGTTTTGAGATTGGCCTGCACTGAAAATATAAACATATTCCCTCTGTTTGACAGCACTATAACAAAAATATATGCTCATTTTGTAAATTGCTTGCTCTTAAGAGAAAACACCTATTATTAACCTTTCTGTCTAAGCAAAGCCATTTGTTTTGTTTTCTTGGCTATATTTTGCCTTTAGTAAGAAAGTGCCTTCATTTGCATACTGTCTTAAGAAATACAAGAGAATATATTGATATAAACGGATACAAGCATATTTACGTGTGGGCCTTAAGTCCTCAGTTCAATCCCAGCCAGGGCACTATCAACATTATTTAATATGCATAGTGCATTATAAACACCTGTTCTTATAGGACTATGAAGATTTTCATAGATACTATATACACCTGTTCTTATCTTTTAATGCATACCTTCAATATAGGAGGCACCATTATATGATTTATCTCAATAATGTCTTAATGCTTTCCCCCAAAAGGCAGATTCTTGTGGTTAAAAAAAGAACTTTACTTATAGGGTTATACACATACAAAGAAGCGGCATATGCAGTTCAGACCAGCTCTCTGCTAACAGTTTCACCCTAGCACACATTCAAATGAATAGGCCAGGCTATATCCTATTTTGAATGTTTTACTTAGTGGTCAAGTGTATGGCCGAACAATCCGATTACGATTCACAATGGGCTCCGGTGGGATCTCCGCCGGACGAAAGATGTCGGCACACGCCACACACGATCCGAAAATCGTACGAATCGAGGATCTGTGTGTCTATGGCCACCTTAAAGGTTAGGGTACAATTGAGACATAAGAATTTCAGAAACAAATTTGCAGTTTATGATATAGCTCACTGATTAATTAAGGTACATTGAATAAGCTTCCCTAAACAGGTTGGTCTTTAAGGAGCATTTGAAAATTTGGAAAGAAGAAGGACATATGACAGCTTGAGGCAGAGAGTTCCAGAGAAAAGCAGAAGCCAGAGAGAAGTCTTGTAGATGAGAAGTGATGAGGAGAAGCAAGGGACATTGTCTCATTATGTATGGATTTCTTCCTTGTATGCAGAAGAGACGACAATAAATATAACTAAGACTAGATATAGGAAAGGGCTTCATTGTTAAGTGTAAGTAGTTTGAATTTGATTCTAGAGGAGATTGGGAGTCAGTGAAGGGATATGTATATGGGAGCAGCTGATGTTGAGCAGTGAGATAGATGAATGAGTCTAGCAGCAGCATTTAGAACAGATTGGAGTTGTGAATAGGGATGGGTGAATTTTTTCGCCTTGATTCGAGACTTGTATGGCGGCACACATTAAAAAAAAAATGACGCGCAGCAAAAAGATGTTGCTGTGCGTCAAGAAAACTTTGGGGCCCATAGACTTTACTGGGCAACTGCGACATTTTGCTGCCATCAAATTTCTGCCAAAGTGAAACAGGTCAGATTCGCCAAAGCCGAGGTGAAAGGTGACCTGTTGGACTAACTATGAGGAGTAGGTTGTTGTAATCAAGGCGGGATACCTGTTTTGGTTTTGTCTGAACTGAGATACAGTTGTATTGGGGCATTGTTGAGCAGATAAATATAAAATTTTGCAAGTGTTTGGATGTGTGGTGAAAAGGACAGATGTGAGTCAAGGATAACTCCTAGGCAGCGTTCCTGTGTGGTCGAATGAAATGTGATGCTACTAAAAAAAAGTATATTATTGTGAAAATGGATTATTATTATTATCACATGAAGCAGGGTTTAAAATATGAGCTGTTGTATGCAATATATTTTTTATAGAGACCTACATTGTTTAGGGGTATAGTTTTCTTTTTATTATATGATAAGAATCCGTTATGTTACTTATTTTGGGGAAAAGGGGAAGCCTCAAATGTGGCAGCAGAATATCTCAGTGTTACATAAAAGAAATAAAATAGTAGCAGGACACTCAAGTAAAAAGACAAAACAATACTTTTGTTTGATTTACATATAAAAACCCAACACATTTCTACCCCTCAAAAGAGGGCGTCTTCATCATGGGAACTGAAAAAAATGGCTGCATATTTTTCAGTTGCCCTGATGAAGACCCCTATTTTGAGGGCTCAAAATGTGTTGGCTTCTGATGTAATTCTTTTTGTATTTTTTCTACTTGAGTGCCCTGCTATTACTTTATTTCATGACCTTTGGTGACTCCTGCAGTGAGCACCTGATCAGATACCTTTGCTTACAAAATAAGAAACCCTTTAATGTTGCAATTCCCATCTCAAATGTTTCATTTGAAAATACCCCTCTTAAACCTCCACTTGGCACAGTCTAACCCTTAACCATATGCATCTGTTTTAATGGCCTTAAAGGGCAACTAAAGTCTAAAATAGAATAATGTTAGAAATGCTGTATTATGTATACTAAATATAAACATGAACTTACTGCACCAGCAGCCTAATAAGACTAATGATTTATGCTTTCAAAGTTGGCGCACGGGGCTGTCATCTTGTAACTTTGTTAGACATTTCTGCAATATCAAGACTCGCACATGCTCAGTGTGGTATGGGCTTCAGTTGGGAGGTTAAGCTTAGGGGTCGTCATAAATTATCAAAACAGCACAAGTCAAATAATATCTGCCATAGAAGCCAATACAGCAAGGCTGATTAATAATCATAATATAGAGACTGCACTGCGTCTCTGGATACAAATCTCTACAGGGAATCCAACAATGCTGCTCGAGTTCTGGGAAGTAAGGTGGGGGGGGCTCCCCCTGCCATTTGAAAGTATGATAGTTTACCTGCACAGCAGTTGGGGACCATCTGACAATTCCTATCAACAGCAGTAAAAGAAGGGGGAACTGCACTGCATACAGTCAGGTTTATGATAAAAACTGTAGACATCTTTTAATTAAAGTATATTGGAGATAGATTTCTTTTTCATTAAAGAAAGTAAAAATGGGATTTTATATTTTTGCCTTTACATGCCCTTTAACATTATACATTTTAGTGCTAGTAAAGCATGACTAAACTGGAAGTTATTAATAATTTTCTTAACAAAAAAGTAATATAGAAAGGATTACCAAAAAATATAACCAATGTAAGCCAGAGGAACACATGTGCTTCCAAAAAATAAATAAGGGGTTTTTTTCTGCTTAGTTTTGTCATGACCATCTCACCCTTCATTTTGATTTCACAAAACCCATCTGTTCACTTAAATTCCATTCTTTTAGTTCTTTTTAAACTCATATTAATTTTTTGCTTCACTGAATTTATCTTCAAATAGATTTTGACATCTTAAAATGCTTCTACCACTGTTTCTGCAACTGTTCTGCTGGTTTATCCTTCCTTCCAAGACAGACAGCTCTGCAGGGCACAAAGAACCATGTTAGTGATAGGGCTGATAATTTTCCTAATGGGAGAATGAACCCATTAGGAATGGCTTCAATCCATTTCATTTGGGTTCATACATTTCAGAAAAATGCCTAGAGCAAAATTAGCAATAGGGATTTTTTTTTAACAGGCAAAATGTTGGCTGGTTTCTGTCCATGTTCGGGAAAAATAAATATGTAATAATGATAATTCCAAAAATCTTTTGTTGAGGTTGACAGAAAAATTAGAATTCTGTAGTATCTCTTTTTGTATAAGATGCTACCAGGTTCTGCCTTCTGAGTTTGTTACTATACATTAAATAAACACATTTAATATTTCTAGAAATCAGTTGGCTCACATCTAAATTAGATGCATGGGTGCTTATAGTATAAAAAAAAGTCACACTGATTAGTGATGGACAAATCAATCCATTTCGCTATAAAAATTGCAATTTTTTGTAGTGAAACCTGGTGAAAGATTTTATATCACTAACATGTTCCTTTCGTTAAAACTGTATGTTTGGTTTAGGATAGACTGATAATTGTCAAACATCATGGTAGGATAAACATCATTCTAATATTCAGAAAACAGCTTAGACATATACTCAGTAAAAGAACTATGGAGCGTTGGGCCCGTGTGCAGACCGTGCAGCCATGCAGCTGTGCCCTCCCCCCACCCCATTCTGGAAGCATTTTTTTCGCATCCATACGCTAGCGGGAACTGAGGTGCGGCCCCTGGTACATTTGCACCCCCTGCTCCTCCGGTATTTTTGCCACTGCATATAATTTATTTTACTTCTACTAGATTGTTATGTAAAAATTGTAATATTCTCTACTACACAGAAGCCTAAAAAATGAGATCTACTACAACTGGTTATAACCAATTCCTATGTGCTGCACTGTATGCATAAGCCAACTGACAACTGGCAGAGCTGTCTAAGAAAATCTAGCTTTCCATTAGTAATCATTAAATGGATAATTGATGGCAGTGATGGCAGTTTGTTTGCTTTGGCACAGCAGGCCCCTTGGGCCCAGAGATCATCTCTCTTAAAATATAAGGGTTTAATACAGTTAAAGTAAGACATCAAACAGATGGTGTGGAAGGTTCTGTCAACACTGTTAGTCATTATTGGAAAACACAGATACTTGTCATAATGATAGCTCCTCTGAGACTCCTCTAGGATTTATCCTAAGCACTAGGTCTCATCTCAAGAGGAAGAAGCAGTTTGCACAGACTTATTCGAACTAAAGAGATGCTCTGATGCGGTTATTATTGGATAATGCAAGATCAGAAGTGATACTTAATCCAATGAATCAGCAGATCTTCCATAGCAATGTACATACAAAGCATCTAGTCTAAATGCAATTATAAAAAAGGACTTAAAGCAATTATACAAGGTGTATCAACAAAATTAAACACATAAAATACATATTGACAGGTAAACAACAAAAGTTTTTCCATGTTGTTAATAATTATAGTTCATAATGCAGTAACATTTTCTTACATTTGTATTAGAATTTGGAATTAAATCTACAGCACATCACTCCTCAATAGGGATGTAGCGAACCGCCGCCGATGTGTTCGCGAACGCCGTTCGCGAACACCGGCAAAATTTGCGAACAGTTCGCGAACTTTTCGCGAACTTCGATCATCTGAAAATCGTTCGATTCGAACGATCGAAGGATTGTAATCGTTCGATCGAACGATTTTCGTTCGAGTCGAACGATCGAAGCCATTGGATCGAATGATTTCATTTGATCCAATGCTTCGATCGTTCGATTCGAACGAAAATCCTTTGATTTTAGCGCTCGAATGGTCGAATGGTCGAACGATTTTGACGCGAACGCCTATTGGCGAACGTCGCGTGACGTTCGCGAACTTGCGGCGGACGCGAACAGCCGATGTTTGCGCGAACAAGTTCGCCGGCGAACAGTCCGCGACATCCCTACTCCTCAACTACCTTAGACTTCAAACATAATAATAACAACAGTAAAACAAATTGGAAATCTTCATGAAAGTCCCATTAATATCCTGCTTTAGGCATATTAGTATATATTAGATTTTAGTGGTTTTAGAAACCACGACTAACCTCACAAACTCCAAAACCACCAATGCCATTGAATTTCATTAAAATATCAGAATATAAAAAATGTGAACAATGCTTAAAAAATATGAATACCTTATAATAAATTTTGAATTTCTAGGGCTTTTAAAAATGTAGGAAAACCACAACTTTGTTGATTTGTGGGGAAAAAAAGTACAATCTGATTGTTAGTAAATGGGCCCCTCAATGTTCACCATATTTAGCATACCTTAAATACAATTTCCTAAATTCTAGTCAAAATAAAATGGCATAGAAAATGCATGTCGCTAATTCAATGAGAAGTGCATTAACAACATAGGGAAAACACAATGTTTAGCCGACCATATTTGTGCCATACAGATTTATCAGCATGGAAATCCTTTTTATGCACACAGTTTTAAAAGTGCTTACAACATATATTTTATGTGCACATGTCCAAAAAGAAATGGGAAATTAGAGAATTAGGGAAATTGCACCCCTTAGGGCCCACAGCCATAGCACTTAAACAGAGGCAGTACAGTGAAACACAGCTCCTTCTGCTTCATTCTAGGAACACAAAGCGTTGTGCCTGAGGGCACAAAAAGGAAAACTCGATTAGGCAGGTCTTGTGTTTTGCATTCGTTTTCTGCACACTGTGCCTTATAGTCGATCTTTATAGTTACATCTTTGAGTGTATACATAACATGGAACCTCTTCAAGGAAATGACCAATAATATAAACACAAAATGGAGAGACTATGCTATTTGCTGTATGAGGGTGATCGCATATGCTTTTAGCTCCTGGGAAGATAGTTACAGTAAACTACAGTATAAAACCTCCATATATGCATCAAACCCAAAGGTGTCTATGGAAGGAAAATATCATTACAAGCACTAGGTGCTGGCCTTAAACAGTAACCTAGGAAAATCTACCTGTGATCATAAGGAGTACAGCTTTTCATAAGAAGTAAGGCAGTTGCAATATACGACTTTTACTTTATATTAAATTACAGATTTAATGAAGAGACATTCTCTTTACAACAATTCATAAAATATGTGAAAAAATTAGAGCAAAAACGACTTTTCTGCATTAGCTGCTGTATATTAAATTGATCATGCATCTAATATCCAGCAATTGTTCATTCCATGAGCTTCTCTTTGGGTATGCATGAAATATAGTTTTTTCTATGATTCAAACCATAAAAATGAATGTACAATACTCAACAATAAATTAAAATTGCCTCTGTAGCTCATTACATGCCTACTAATGTAAACAAGCTTTCTGTTAAAATTCTGTTGCAAAACAAAAGCTTAGAAGATGCCAAGATGAAGTTGAGCTTCATCCAAATCAGGAAGCCAAGCTGAATTTCTGGTAAATAGAGGAAAGATCTGCCAAAGTATAATTTCTACATTTGATAAGTCACTTGGGGGTGAAACGTGAGAATACTTTTGACAATGCTATGGCTTATCAGAATAGAAGCCAACAGCTAACTTAGAGTCCCCAGATAGCTAATTTCTTTCTACTGCATTTTTCAATATTTCCCACCCTGTCTGACGTGGTCATGACAAATAAGCAGGTTAACAATTACAAAGCCAAGACCTTTAAAAATATCATTGATTTAATTAACTTTACTATACTGATATGTAACAAAATGTTTATGAAATTAAATGCTAAATTGATGAATCAAAGTGACAATTTAGTGAGGAATGTTCTCTTACTTTGCATTTCCTAGCTCAGTTTCCCGGACAGGGGCGTAACTACAGAGGAAGCAGACCCTGCGGCTGTAGGGGGCCCAGGAGGTATAGGGGGCCCCACAAGGCTCAAATTCATATACAATTTCAATACATTTTGGTAAAACAAGACAACCTCTGGATATGTTTGGGGCCCTAAAATTAATTTGCTGTGGGTCCCAGTAACATCTAGTTACGCCACTGTTCTCGGATCTAAAGATATAATTAAATGCATCACTGACCAGTAAGTATTTTCCCACTTTATGCCCTTTTATTTTTACAAAGCTGTGAACTTGTCATAAAGAGAAAAAATCTGATCACTAATAAAGTCTTACCTTGGAACCCGTCTTTTGAGGCATTGCCCATGTCTGGCAGAAGGTTTATGCAATAGGGACCCTTCCCAACCTGGAACAAAAATAAACATATATCATCTTCTCCCATAAGACTATCAATACAGTTGATAAGATTGATAGTAACAAAATAGAGAGTTGCTAATATATTTTCGTCCAAAGCAGTTCAATTGCTTGTTAGGTGTGTAGAATACTGTTCTCTCTGCCACTTGGGGGAGACCTTGGACCACAGAACCTTTTTTAATTTCCTTTGTCTGCTAAATCAATAAACATTTAAATGCAGTTACATCTCTTTGAGCAGAACAACATTCATATCTTCTGACTACCAAGCATTCTGCAAGTGCTAGGGAATAAGGCATTTGGATATGAAAAGTTTGATGTCTTACTATAAAAATAACATACAGGGTATTCAGCAAAGATATAAAACTAACTCAACTAGTAGATGCACAGTCCAGATCCTTCAGCTGAGGGACAAGATAAACCAGAAATAAGTAAATGACAGGCACACATATGAGATTGTCCATATCCTAGCAAAATAGAATATATTTGTCTGCTTAAAGGGAATGTCAACCCAAAAATAAATTCTGCTTAATAAAAGAGAACACAATTCTAAGCAATTTTGCAATATACATTCGTTACAAATTGTTCCTGGTTTTTAAGTTATTTGTATATGTATTGCTATTGAAAGCAGTGTTTGTCTGTCCCTTTCTATTCTCTGCCTTGATGCCTCAGACCGTTGATACAATGTAAGACAAGGCAGATGTTGCTTTCAATAGCAATTGTTTTTACAAATAACTTTGAAAAGCACTGAACATTTTTAAATAAATGTAGATGGCAAAGTATCTTAAAGTTATGTTTTCTTTTATTATGCAATTTTTTGTGGTGTTTGATTTACCTTTTAATAAATAACCTTTGTTTTTACAAGTCAGGCTATGAAGTCAGGTTATGGGACCTATTATCCAGAATACTTGGGACCTGGGGTTTTCCAGATAGCGGATTTTTCCATAATTTGGATATTCACACCTTAAGTCTACTACAAAATCATGTAAACATTAAATAAACCCAATAAGCTGGTTTTGCTTACAATAAGGATTAATTATATCTTAGTTTGGATCACGTACAAGTCTATAGGTGATGGCCTTTCCATAATTCTGAGCTCTCTGGATGACAGATTAACGGATAATGGATTCCATACCTATACTACATGTTTTCTGCTATCAACATTGCTGCTAGTCCATGGAACAGCAGAGGTTTAACAAAATATTTGTACTAACATAGAATAAATGATTTGAGTTTTGCACGCAATAGCATTTACATATATTTCTCTGACTGAACAGTACCCCATGAGTTTTCTGTGAGCTTGTAAGAAAGTATAGCCAAAAATGGCTTAAAAAAACTTAATGAATTTGAGGAAAGTTTCTTGAATATGCTTATGAAATTTTTGTAAGCATGTTTTACTCTTATAAACAGATACATATCCCTTCTGTCCAACACACAGCATACAGCTAGCTATATCCATAAATGATCCGATCTTTGCCTAATTTAGGTACTTGTGTGCTGGCCAAATTAGGCTGATCAGTTTCTTGGCCTGAGCCAATGACTGTGTCATAACGAGGGCCTATGCAGGCCCATTAGGAGAGGGCCGCATCAGTATGCCAATGTGGTCCTCTCCTTAAAGCCATTTTAATAAACGGTCAAAAGGGGGTATTTGCTCAGGGCCCACAATTAGACATTTGTTTGGTATAACTTGACGCATCCCTCGGAAATTATAGACCTCTCATTTTTTCACCAAGAGCTACAAGATATCCATTTCAATTAATTATACATTTTTCTTGTGGTTTATCCACTTCTCCATGACTGTTGGACCTGAGCAACCTTAAGTTTATTTCAGAAGGCATTTCTTAATTGCCTACCTTGTTATATTTAATTTTGCCTGCTTTAGAGTAGTGGGCCCAGTGATACTTTAAAGGGGCCCTGCTTTGCCCAGTGGGATTTTGTCAAAACTGACCGATAGCTATCTGGCTAGAAATCTTACTGGCTGCTTTGGTTTACTGCACCTGGGCAAATGTTGCACCTGTTACATGTATATGTATCGTGTAAATAATATATGTATAGATGGTATTTATATAAGCTCCATACAAATGTCAAAAATATGACTAAACCCATATACTTTAAGATCACATATAACGTTGTTGATTTATTTATCATATACAAAATATGAATAAGTATCATGTTTAGCTCTTGCAACACATCAAAGCAACTGGGCTTGAGAAAAAAATGTTGTGTAGACCTTTTCTCTCATTTAATGTCTTGGCTGGGAAGCTTTGAACACCTGCACTATTACATTCCTTTATTGCATTGCTTTTAATAAGAAAAATTAACAAAGTAAAATTTGTTGACAGTGTGCACAGTCTCCTCAGCAGGCGATCTGCCTCTCGGCTGTCACAGTTCTCACGTTCATTGCTGCAGGTGCTAAATACATGCTGACAGCAACATATGTTACTAATCTTAACCCATTTACTGCCTGATGGGCCTGCTTCCAACAAAGGCCTCTTTTGGTTAGGCATGACACTAGAAAAACATAAAAATAGTACAGGACTAAAAATATATATATATATGATATCTAATATACTTATATAGATATATATATAGAGAGAGAGAGTGAGGAGAGAGAGAGAGAGAGAGAGAGAGAGAGAGAGGAGAGAGAGAGGATGAGGAGAGAGAGAGGAGAGAGAGAGAGAGGGAGAGAGAGAGAGAGAGAGAGAGGAGAGAGAGAGAGAGAGAGATGAGAGAGATGAGAGAGAGAGAGAGAGAGACGGAGAGAGAGAGAGAGGTATAACAATCCAAAAAAAAATAAGGTAGCAAACTGAAAAATTCTAAAATCTCATAACTTTCATTCAACATGTGTTAACAAAGTTCAAGATTTCAGTCTGTTCCTTTCTTTTGAGAAAGGTCTTAGGAAAAGACTAAAACACTGACCTTTTTTCACTTATTGAATAAAGGTGATGAGGTTTTAGAATTTTTCAAAGGTTCCCAGAGTACACCTTAATTTTGTGTATGAAGCAATAATGGGTAGTAGCTAGGTCACGCATTTTTTATAAAATGGGGTGCTGAAATTTTTTGATTATATTATTTATACAGGTATATGTATAAATAGTTTCTTGTTGGGTACCAAAGAAGATTTGTCCTAGTTGTTGCAATATTCCTAAGTGTTTTGTTTTTATGCACAAACTGAGTCAATTTGTAGGGTATAAATCAATGCTACCTTATAGCTGCCAATGTATGGATGTCACAGGATGATTCTAATATAAACTCAGGTCACAGGATGGAATCCATTCTCTACAACAGATCTAATACTGAATTATTGAATGTCTGTGTAAACAGAGCTGTAGGTAATACAGACAGGGCCAGATTTAAATAGTACGCACCCTTAGGCCAACTGCTGCATTTTACCCATAGCCCCCTCTCCATCACTTGTGCACATATTTCCTTCATTGGGTCTGGAGCACTGGGGATTGGCGAGAATACATTTTTTAAAAAAAAACTATAAAATCTTCTGCTTGTCTCTAGTGCTTTTGGAACCAATGTGGCTAGATGGCATGCTGTCCACGACCTGTAACATTTGCTCTCCACCCATAAAAAAATGCAGAAATAGATTGCTCCCAACTTCAACAGTTCAACCATGTTTTGTTCTAAGTAAAGTTTATTCTACTACCAACTGCTGTGAACCTCATCTGTGCTAATATTGGGTCCAGAATATAACAACATTGAAAACACTGAAATGTTCTGTGCATGCACACAGCAGATTTTTGCCTGCAAATCATTTGAATCATAAATTGGAGGGGACATGCATAAGAGCCATGGGAGACTTGGGGACAGTGTGGAAAAATCAGGTAACTCTAGAAAAAATCAGGGAAGGGTTGACCGCTCTGCCACCCCCGACAACTGCGATTACACAACCTACAAACCCATCAACATGACTAGAGTGGAGGGATGGCGGATACAATCTTGGTCCCCCTGCCTGCCCTGGTAAGTCCTCCTCCGATACTACACCCAAATACCTTGCCCTAAAACACCCTTGACCAATCGAAAGCCCGAAGGAAGCAATTGCGGCGGGTGTCCCCACCGTTTACACCCCCACTGAACCACCAGGTAACATTCTCACAGTGTTGTTCAAAGTTTGCTGGTAATGTAGGACTGAGAAACATGACCCTTAATTCTCAAACTAACAGACAATTTTAAAAAAAAATCTTTTTACCTGATTTGCAGGTTGAGACCATGTAATTGACACAGAATTACATTCTTCTATATTACACCATATTAATTCTCTAGTGGCACACTTTCTGTATTTGTCAATTATATTGGGAGAAAAAAACCGACATTATAAGAATGAAAGAAATTACACTGGTGAAAATATCTTTTTATATGGGCAGTTATTTGAGTGACAAACACTGGAGTTAGACATAAAGTAATTAATACATTACACAGATGTTTGAAGGATTGAGTAATAGGTAGTATATGGCTCACTACAGTTATAATAACACCAGAAGAACAGATGGGAAACAAATTGCAAATACTCTTTAAAAACTAGTAAGGAGAATAATGTTATAGCTGAGCTGTATTATTTTGGAAAAGAATATATTAGCTGCACCGTTAAAGGAGCTAAAAGAGCAAAGAGAAAGGTGCTGACATTTATCAGACAGATAGCTACTTTATAAAAATGGCAGGAGACATAAGGGTTAAATAAGGATGCACAGTAGAATGGCTAATCCCTCGTGTCTCAAGGTTTAACATCTATGTGCTCCTTAAGTCCCAGTTCTGTCCATAATCAATTTTTCCCTTGTGAGAACTTTAATTGCCTCTAATGATAGCTTCCCACCAATACACCCTTGAAACTTAAAAGGTCTGTACAGCTTTTCCCCTTTATTCAATCAAATCATCTCTACAATTGCCCTTCTTTAGATAGATGAATATACCCTTTTAAGCCCTGTATTTTTAATACAAAAAAATAAGAGGTAGCAGGCAAATTCTAAAGGAAGTGTTAACAGTTGAGAGGAAAGTGATGGCTACCATTATCCTAAACAATGTTTGAATATTACAGAAAGCACAGTGTTTTAAAGGTGGAAGCTAATCCTGCACCCTCAGATCCAGAATAAAACTCGAAGACTGTAAGTAATTTTTCTCTAGGGTCCGTGGCATTCCCATAATACAGACCAAAAAATGTAAGAAAAAATAATAAATTGTGTGTGGCTATTTTTTAAGTCTAAAATGTTCTGCCATATATATTTAGTTCAGTTATATTTTTATAGCTACTGAAAAGTGTGATAAAATGTTACATTTGCCAGTTGGTAAAGAGGACTATAAGAAACAGATGCAAAGCATGTACTTATAATGTGCATGGTTAATTTGACCTGTTCATATTTTGTACCAAAACTCAGAGGTGGAATGAAAAATGAAAGGGATTTACCCACAGTCATTTGGTGTTTGGTGCTTTCTGGCATGTACCATATAACTCAGATACTCAACAAAGGTGCAGAGCCATAGAGATTACCAATAAGCACAAAAACCTTTGAATTAACATTTAAGGATTTATAGCCATGAGTGCAGGGTACTTACATTCCAGTGCAGCACATTCCACAATAACTAGTCTTGCTTAGGTCTCATTTAGTCATATGGCTTTGTGCCTGTACAAGTGGAGATAAGCCAAATGGGTTCTGAATATAAAGGTATATGTGGCTGATCCCTTAGGATCACGAGGAAATGCAAGGCTGCAGCATGCATGCTTTGGATACCTACAGCAATGGGAAGTCAGGGGTACAGTACATACAAAGCCATGACTGTTTTTATTCAAAGTGTCTGATTTCCTTGAATCTCTTCCAATAATTCTCAATTATATCCTTCATGAACCATTAATGACATATGTTGTACATATTTCCCTTGTTGAATTAAATGTATATTACCATGAGTAGCACTAGTGAATTAAAGTAGCTGCACCATTATTATATGCATTGTTATCGCTGTATATTCTTCATCTGCTTGCTTATGTTTGAAGAAGGAATGACTTCAAGGCATGCCTTTTCTCTTTTTATTATAGTTTATATATAGCTAAATGGTTAAAAGTTGTGTAAGGCTTGATGCAGAAATGGGAATCAAAGAAGTGGGAATGATAAGGATGTGATGCCTGGATCAGGAGATTAGAAAGAGAAGAAGAGCTTGACCTATACAGATGACTTCCCTCTGAACAGAGCAACTTATATGAGAAGAACTTGTGACAGAAGCAAGTTTAATGACACAGCCCATTAGAAGGATTGTCGTTTGATTTAAAGCTGGCCATAGACGCAAAGATCTGATCGTGCGAATCAACAAATTTCATAACATTTTCAGACTGTGTGTGGAGAGTCCTGACATTTTTCGTCCAGCGGAGATTAGTCGTTTGGTCAATTGGACAGGTTAAAAGATTTTTGTCGGCTGCAGGTAATATCTCGATTTTATATCGATTTTCAGAGGGAGACTGTCACTAGCTTTGGTCGGACATGTTGTACGATTGCTGTCAGAGGTAGTACATTGGCTGATCTGTTCTTTTCTACTTTATTTGATCTGAATGATTAGTGGCAGGTCGGGAGATGGGGAAGTCCGATCGTACGTTGATTCGTATGATCGGATCTTTGCGTATGTGGCCAACTTTAGTCATAAAAAAATCATCACAGAAAAAGATATGTTAGTTTGCCCCATTAAATGAAGACTAGGAAGGTCTGATAATTATGAGCATGCCATTGCATTGCATGGTGAAAACAGAGTGCAATGATAGTACACACATACACTGGGCAAGAGCTTACTTTGATGTGTTTTAATAAAGTTTTCTTTTTTAACACTAAGAATAGTGTCAAAGGGGTGACAAACAAAAAGCAATGTCCTTCAGTATAGACACACTGTGAGGCTGGATAGAGTGTTTTCCACCATGAGTCAATGAGTCACGAATGAGTTCTTACTCCAGCCCATTTTAGTTGGCTGCTTATACATGTATTGGCAAGCATTTGCTTAGCTGTGTGATCATTTGACACTTTCTAGTCACTGGAAATCTGCAGGGGGCTACACACATAAGCATGCATCTCCCTAGCAGCTACACTTTTTGTTATGCCAGGTCTCTCGCATTGCTACTGCACATGTTTTGGACCATTATTTCATGACAATTAAGTTCAGAAAAAGTAAACCATTTCACACCAGAATAAATAGATACTGCTTTAACTAAAGCATTCAATGGCTCCATTAAGTTTCTTAATGCCACACAAACTTTATGATTCTAAAATGTATATTTATAGAAATATATATATATATATATATATATATATATATATATATATATATATATATATATATATATATATATATATATATATATATATAATGTATTGTGATGTTTAGCAGCCACTTTTGACAGTAGAAGAAAAATTGTCAATTTTATAGTTTGCACCAGGGCACAGTGTATGTAACAAAGCTTATTACTGAAAAAGTTGCTCAAAAGTTTATGACTCCATCAAGCACTTCTTAAAAGTGTGCAATGCTCATTTAAAATTTACAAGGCAATAACAGTCTAACAAATACAAATATTACATTAAGAATAGTGATGGGCGAATTTGGGGTGTTTCACTTCTCCAAAAAATGGCGCAAAACTGAGAAAAGTTCTCGAAACAGCGCCGGCGTCTTGTTTTTGATGCCGGCATCCGATTTTGACACCGGCGTCTGTTTTTGGATGAATCGCGGGAATTAGCCGCAAATTCACGCCTGGCGAATTAATTCGCCCATCACTAATTGTGAAATGTGAATGGGATTTCTCTTTGTTACTCATTATATTCACCCTTGGTTTTTTTACTCAAATGTTCACCTTATTTATAGTTTTCTATTGATTTTATAATATATTATCACATATATATATGTCTAGTTATATGTATGGTTATAAATCTGTTTATATCTGCTTTAGAATGCCATATAATGGGTACTGGGAGCCAAATGTTGAAAATTTTGCTAAATTTTGTTAAATTTTTCACCTTATTATATAATACCAAAATGGCATTCTGCAAATACACTGGGGTTTGGTTACTGTTTATAGGATCTTCCTGTGCTATGCATTAAAATACAGCTAATTGGATTTGCAATCCTAAACAATACTAAAGCAAGTGCCCACCAAAGCTAATGTATCGACTAAAGTGCTGGATAAGTAAGAACATGAGTGTGTGTGACACCCAACCATGCTACCACCATTATCTAATATAGCAAAATCTTTCATGATTTAGAAAATACATTCCAGTATTATAAATAAGGAACAGCCCTCCCTTTTTGAAAGGGAGTCTTTGCTTGACAAACTGGTGATGCATTATATTGTACAGTTATAGAATGTGTACTGTCTTCTGGGAGCTGACAAATAGTTTTCCTTCAGTTAAGTCATATTCATATGTTACTTATTAGCCCACTCTACACCTTCTAAACCAAAGTAATACAAAGTTCTATACTTCTGTAACATTTTATTAACTAGTGTCTAAATTATCCTTCTAAACACAACCAGTAGCATTTGTCAAAGTAGTAGGTAATAGTAGAGAATTTGTCTTAAAGCATGGATACACACTAGCATTCTTATGAGATAACCCCATAATTCTTCCTACTGTACAACCAAATCAATCAAAGTATTAATTCGATAATGAATTTGAGATTCTCAATCATTTTGAGCATGTTATTTCCTCTGGGAGCAAGGGGGTTTGTATGTTCTCTCTGTTTCTGGGTGGGTTTCTTCCAGGTTCTCTGGATTGCACCCACACTGCAAAATCATACTGGCAGGTAAAATGATTCCTGATAAAATTGGCCCTTTTGTGTGAATGTGACAGGGAGTTCTACAGAATACAGGACTGATAATAATGAGGCATATCCTGTATAGCTCTGTGTAAGCCAGTTAGTACTATATAAATACCAGGAAATACAAGTATGTAGTATGTAGGATACATATACAATAACAGAATAACAATCTTTACATTTTTGGCAAGTTACCACTATTTATTATCATTATTTAGCTAAAAAGGCAAAAAAAAAACAAAAACCAGACAAATTAACCTTTGGCAAGTCACATTTTTTTTTCAACAGGATTTAACAGAAACAGAAAAAAAGTCAAATTAAGCAACAACACAAATGTTTTAGTTAAAAAAGATAGATTTCTGATGTTTACCAGATGCCATTCCCTCCCCACACTTGTCTTCCATGTCCACTATCGATGCTGTTGTTTTCTACAAGGACTTTCTCTCTGTGTTTCAGTTTCAGTAAGTAACTGCTACCATCTGAAATACTTTAGATTTTCTGTATTTGGGTATCTAGTAATCTTTTGTCTTTCTCTAATCATTTGTCTGTCTATATGAATTCTTCTGTGAATTAAAATAGTATACAAGAAGTGCTACAAAACAAAACATATACATAATTACATACATAGTTATTTAAACATCAATTCCTAGTGCAAAGTCCACAGAGAAAAAAAGATCTTGTGCAGGTTGACCATTAACTTGACTGAATGGCCGAAAAGAACGATTCTAGCATAAAAACCTCATTTTATACACAGCTAAAACCCTGTCTGTTAACAATGGGGGTGAACTCCAGATTTCAAGAACTTCACAGATTTATAAAAAGGGCTTGTTTAGTGTTATACAAAACATTTGCCTTTATACTTGTTGAAGAACACATTCACTTTGATACATGACGATGACGATTGATTCTGGCACAAAAAACACAGGCTACTTAAGTGCACAGAGATCTCTGCTGTTTTTTTGTCCTGTACAATGAAATTGCTTCTTCAAAAGTCAAAAACATGAAACAAAGCAGCATTAGCATTCCTTCTGGTTCCAGTTACCCAGCATGGATGAAACAGTTTAAACATACAAGGAAAGTACTCTTTATTATATAAGAAACTATTAACCTACAATATCTATACATCTAATCTAGAGTAATATGCTTTAATGTCACACAAAAAAAGATTTATAAAATGAATTCAGTTTGCAATAGAACCATCTCACCAAGGGGTTGTGTATCAAAGTGTTCTGGCTGGAAAAGTAAAGGAAGAAAAGCCGCGTCAAGTTTATAAAGTTTAGCAAAGGCTACAGTCCCAGAGGATAAAAAAGTAGCTCTGCTTTTAATAAATACAGACCAGTGATGTCATCTTAATGTCCCAGCTGTTTGCCAGATGGCTACCAAGAGGCTGGTGACTTATATGCACAAGTATGTAACGGTTTATTGAATATCCCACATGCTAAAAGAAAAAATATATCTCTCAAAAGAATGGGGACTTCTGATATAATTTGAGACATCTATGCTCAGGATAATGGATATCCTGCATGGTGGATACTTTCCCTCGTTGTTAATACAATGCAGAGTAAAACATAATTTTATAAATAATTTTCTGGTTTTCAACATGTAACTATCATTATTCATCTTTTTATTTATATAACACCAACATTGTACACAGTGAAGAGATAGTTTATCTTCCATATCTGCCACTGGCCCAGTGGAGCTCCCAATCTAAACCCCTGCTTCCCCTTCTGCCCAGCCAGTTCCAAAACTGCCATTGACTTTATTAAAAGTTCAGATTAAATAAAAGTAGAAATAAAAAAAAAAATTGCTGAATCATCCAAAAAACCTAATACCCCGATAATCTATAAAAATGGGAGTTTTCATATTTGATTGATTTAAAAATGCTCCAATAGGATCAGCTATCCTCCTATTGACTTCTGCAACTCCTCAACAACTTTTTACTTGGCAAAGTTTGGCATGAAAGGCTTTTGTGGTTTTTTCACTTGATAAATTTTTAGAGCTTTGTAGAAAAAAACACAAATTTTTAGTATGAAAAAAAATCACAATTTGAAGAATTAAAAATGGCTTACAAGACATTGAGATTGAGGGTGTTATGCGGAATGCCAAAAACTAAAAAAAAAAATCAAATTTTTTTTTTTACTATAAAACCCACATTTTTAGTGAAATTTTTTTTTCAAGATTTATTATACCCAGAGGATGGAAAAATTCAGAATCTGAAAATCCGGCATCTCAGACCAACTGAGGTTGTATGTAAGTCAATGGCAGAGATCACTATCCTATTTGGAAGTCTGTGGTCTGCGCTGGAATTATCCTGAAAATCCGACTATTTCGGACTTTTCAGCCAAACTTCAGTCTTTTCTGGAAAAAAACATTGAAAAAAATCAAGAGATGAAAAAAACATACAATTCAGATTTTCGCTCTATTTTTTTTGTTTGCCCCGAATCTAATTAAATTGTGCTTTTTTAATAATAAATAAGGGCCAATCATGGAATCTAGTTTGGTTGGATTGTTTTTTTATTAAAATAATCTTATAAATTCAGATTTTGATGAATAAGGCTTAGGATGTAACCATGTATAAAAAAAATGCCTAGAGTTTTAAGAGCCTGAGAGTCTGTATGTCACTTAGTAAACTAAAACCATAACTTGAAGAGGCCATTTTTAACTATAGAAACACAAACTCCCATGAACTCGAAATTCGACCAATCGAAATGCATTAATAAAATTGAATTTGAATTGTCCGAATTAGAAAAACTCAAATTGAATTAAAAAACTTGATTCTCGAATGTCAGAGGGGCTGCAAACATCACCAAATTCCTCCCTGGACCTCTCCTATTGACTTATACAGTAATGTGCCAGGTTTTAGGTGGCGAATAGTCAAATTGAGTTAAAGGGCCAGAGTATGATAAATCTCGGAATTCAAATAAGAATTCGAATCGAGTTTGGATAATTCACAATTTGAATTTGAGAGTTTTGACCAAAACATTTTTCGAAAATTAAAATTTTCACTTCAACCCTTAATAAATCTGCCAGTTAGACATATCTCGAGTAAAGGAAAATAGAGTAAGAAAATATTTGAGATGTATAATGTGGAAATGATATCCTGTCAGCTTTTCGATTGCAGCAATAACCAGAAAAAAAATTGTACTCTCTCTGACCAAGAGCATAAAAGTAAAGATGTGAAAATAGAATAAATGAATTACATTCAGGACACAATGGGGCATCAGTTTTCTAAAGTATATTGCTCTGCAGGACATTACTGCAAATGAAAACCATGTATAAAAATAAAAGCCATTTTCTATATTTTACAAATTTTAATACATAAAAGAAATGCCACCACATACATTGCAACAAACCAACAGAGGTATCTATATTTCAGATCCATATAAAAGGAGGGGGTATAAGCTGGTGTAGCTATCAATAATGGGATGTTTCATTAAGGGATGCATATGCATTTACTGTATATTGAATTAAGAGAGCTGTAGTAAAAAGCCTATGAACAGCATCATAAATTAGAATTTTTATTGATATTGGTAGCACTCCTGCAATAATAACAAAAATGCAATAGTTAAATTCCCAGAACCTCTTAGACTTATCAATGGTCTTTACTGTATATAACACCACAGCATGAATAAACTGAATGCCAGAGATTCTAAATGAACAAGATTATTCTGCATTCAGTATTTGCTGCCTGCATCATCATTACAGTTTCTCATAAGCAAGCACAGGAGAGGTACAACAGCCAATTATTTTTTTTTCTCAGTGCTTAGTATTATAGTATTATACCTCTTGGATGCACCAGCCATCTTGGTGAATCTTGGGGAAATATAAGCCACTTCAACAAAGTTTGACAGTACACAGATGGGTCCCCTAATATAGATCATGGCACCCATGGAATACTCATCCACACTACTCATTGCAGGTAAAAGCTTTACTCTATACTCAGATAACATCCCATGCAGTTACATGTCTTGGACCACCAACCTTTAAGCTGCAATTTAAGAAATCCCAGGATATTTCAAAGAGGTTACAAACACTCTGAGGACCTGTTAATACCTACCAAGGGATCACCACTTGCAATACTCAATCACATTGCAACCATCATTATTATAATATTTAGGGGGTTAATTATCAAAGTCTGAATGCCAAAAACTTAAAACATTTGAGATTTTTCTTTACTATAAAATCCAAATTTTTAGTGGTAACATTTTTTTCGTCATTTATTAAACCAGAGGGTGTTAAAAGTCAGAATAAAAAAGTACTCCAACTCAGACCCACCGAGTTCATGTAGAAGTCAATGAAAGAAGCCCTGAAAATTTCCTGATCTGTGCTGGGTTTCATGCAATAATCTTTTTCGGGGTGGTTTTTGGGTGTCAAATCCAAAAAAATTGTGCAATTTTAATGTTTTCACAATTTTAGCACGTATTTTTACCACACAGGAAATTTTATGAAAAATGGATTGATAAATAAGGGTAAAAAAATCCGTGCGGGTTTGGTCAGAAATTTTCGGATTTTGATAATCTTACTGTATTCATATACAGTAGTATAAAGCTGTAACATATTCCACAGAGTTGTACAATAAAAGTGTATATGTATCAAACAGAAGACATACACGTACAACTGCTAACCAATACAGGTGGAAATGAGGGACTTTGCTTATTTAAGTTTATAATATAACAATTATTCTGTGCTTTACCTTGAGATAGTGGCATACAAATTTTGGAGACATTAAGTAAAAAAGTCAATTTTTTTAAAGTATACATTACTGGAGTGTGAAGTTATTTTGTTCATTTTGATTTACTTTGGCCTCATGTTTGGGATCATTGTGCAGAAGAAAGATGAATGTTATCCCAATCTTCAGGTGAGGACTGAAACAGTTTCTCTTGCACTATTTCCCTGAATTATGCACCATCCATTTTTTGTTGTGTTTAACAAGATACCAAGACCTATCCTAAGATGCCCCAAAAGCATGATTCTCTCTAGAGAGAGAGAGAGAGAGAGAGAGAGAGCAAAGAAATTCGTACTCATATCACAAAAGACCTATGAGTGCGGATTTCTTTTTTTTTTTTTCTTTTGATTAATATATGTTCCCTTTATAATTATGAAAACATTTGACACTTACTCCTTTTAGACAATGGACTTTGCAATGGAAGAATTATCAATGGTTTGGGGTACTCTACTTAGTAATGCAGAAATGTTTTCCCCCGCCCAATTAGAGTAATCTGGCTGTGAAGATATGTGGTCTGATGCCTGCTTCTCCTTAAACATGTGTCATTATATAACTCCATCATTTCCCAGCTGGTTCACTCAATTCTGAGAGCCAATTATCCCTCACATTAAGTCAGCCCATTATGGTACTCTCCAAGTGTATATGCATCTAGGTTCTCCCACCAAAAAATATCCATGTAATATCATAAAACTGAAACATACAATTGCAATGCAAAAATGAATATGGTAAAAATGGTATCTAGATTTTAAATTTTTTGTGTTCATTCACACATTTCCAAGGGTGCAGTATAATCTTATGTGATGCATATTGTAGTGTAGAGGGTTCATGTGCAACAGCACTTGTTTGAGTTAAATTGTATTATTTCATGCTTCTAAGTGCAGAAATATAGTATTAGTACAGGGAGCATGCTCTGATATTCTTATAAGAACATATTCCAAGCATTGCATATAATATGTTTATGCTATATAGATAAGGGGTAACAGTAATAACATAACTGCATAAATAAAGAGAAATGAAAGTTAAATAGGTTTAGCTGATTAAAACATAATATCAAACAATGATGAGGTACAAATTTTTACTGGAAAATCAACAATAGCTCTAAGTCTAAGAAGACCACATCTATTGTATCTCCACTGTTCAGCATGCAACTTACTACTTTCTCAATAGTAGTATTTTTGTTTGATAATAAGCCATGCTTATTATTATCTATAACATAATTGGGTCTTCTTGAAAAAAACATCAAATAACTACCCCACTAAAGGTGTTACACTTACAGACCTATATTTACCGGGCTGGGACTGAGAATGGCTTTTAAATACAACAACTGCACCAGCTTTCCTCAAAGCACATGAAGGGCAGGCTAAGAATATCAGAATTAATGATGGCTTAGTAAAGCTGAACAAAGCTAAACATGTCTAAATATATATTTGAATAATTAAAAGATACCCTTAATTAAGATTTATCCCCTCAATAGAAGACGAGGTCTTATTAGATCAGTGTAACTTTGAACTATAACAACAGGGAGAAAGAAAAAGAACCCCTCTTCTATCAAGTACCCAATGCTCCATTTCAATTAATTGATTTCCAAATTCAACAACCAAATTGCATTATCCTCTATAAATTAAAATCTCATCACCACAACTAAATATATACTTAATCAAAGTGCAAATACTATTAATTCAATTCATTAAGAAATATTAATTGAATTCCATGATTATTACTTGTAAATTAAGTGCTAATTAATTAAGTTCATATAAAAGCAGATAAAAGCAGTTCTAATTAATTATCTGCCTACCATTCAATAAATTACCAATAATTGGATTGAGAGCGATACACTACCTAAAGGGCATTAGTGTTAAGGTTTCAATAAATTAATTGTTGAAATTACATAAAATGCAATTGTCCACCGACCAGGACTAGTGATGGGCGAATTTGTGCCGTTTCGCTTCGCCGAAAAATTCGCGAATTTCTTGCGAAATTCGTGAAACGACGAAAAATTCGCGAAACGGCGCCGGCGTCTCGTTTTTGAATTTTTCCCACAAATTTTCGCGGGCGTTTTGTGAATTTATTCGCTGGCGGCGAATAACTTCTTATAATTAATTGTTGTTAAATAGAAAAATGACAAGTGACCAAAATTTATTAAAAGGATAAATCGATTCCCCAACAGCTCAAATCGGATATAATAGAATGAATTTTTTTTTTTTTACAAACTCACACTCTCTATTTACATTTTTATAGTGAAGGGGTTCCCAACCTTTTCTACCCATGAGTCACATTCCGATGTAAAAAATGTTGGAGAGCAACGTAAGAATGCAAAAAGTTCCTAGGAGTGCCAAATATGGGCTGTGATTGACTATTGGTAGCTCCTATGTGGACTTGAAGCCAATAATTTGGCAGCAAAAATCTTGCTTTTAAGGCAGGAATTCAAAAAGAACCACCTGTTTTGAGGCCATTGGGGGCAACATCCAAGGGATCAGTGAGCAACATGTTGTTCGATAGCCACTGCTTGGTGATCACTGTTATGTATATGCTTTATTTATATAATTCTTGGGACTGGGATAAAGCAATCAATTTATTTGATAATAAGTGGAATTCCAACAAGAGGGAATATATCTGTAATATCCATCAAAGCTAACGTTTTAATAAAAGTGGTGGAGGGTTATGTATCAATGTATCTAGTTGTCCTTGCAAGTACTTTAGGTGAAGTGAAGATTTCAAAATGAATGTCTGAAGAACTGCACTTCTTAAAGAGGACCTTGCATGCTCTTCAAAATCGCCCTTTTGAAGATCTGGTCATATACTTTTTTACAACAGTACTCTTTGATTCTACTGCAGGTGATTATGCCTAGTTTGAATTTAAACATGCAGTTTAAATGCCAGCGTTATAAGGAAATTAAATTGTATTTATCCCTGACATTTTCCATTTGTAACTGAAACACATGAAAAAAAAATCTTAAATACCAAACTAAACACATGAGGGAAAGGTAATAAAGTTGTAAACAAAAATAAAAATCACGTAAATAAGAATAAAAATTTGCATTTCAATACCTAATATCCTTCTTAAATGTTTTCTAAACCCTGTGTAAAAAGTGACAGTTGTGGAGCAAATTTAATTCCTCAGTATGACAGCTCAGATATAGAAATATAAACTATATATTAAATGGTGTTCACCTTCTAAAAGTTTTTTTTCAGTTCAATGATTTTGAGATTTTTGAGGGTTTTCAAAACTTAAAGTTTAATGGTCCCGTCTCTGGTCTTTCAGTTCGGCAGCTCAGCAATCCAGGTGCAGATTCTGAACTGTTTCAATTTGCAGGGCCATGGGATCAGCAGGACCACGGGACTGAACAACTAGGGGCAGATTTATAGGGGGTCGAATTTCGAAGTAAAAACTACTTCAAAATTCGACCATCAAATTAAAATACTTTGACTTCTAATATCGAAGTTGTAGGATTTTTCACCGAATTTGGCAATCTAACTGTAATGATCACCGCTGGGAACCAGGGTGATCGAGGAGAGCCACTCCCTGGGGAGCGGATATGGGGGAAGCCCTGGGGTGTAGCCAAAGATGGTAGGAGGCATGGGCAGGGTTGAAATGATGATTTAATAGCAACAAAAGGGTAAACAAGGCAAGAAGGGCAAGGTGAAGATAGGGTCAGGCCAAAGTCAAAACAGGGGTTCCACGGGATAAGAGGTAACGGGGTACTCACACAGGAACAAGGATTTCAGGAACAAGGTACTCAAAGTCCAAAGCATTTAGGGTACAGGATCCAGGATACAGCACAGAAACATTTATGACTCAGCCCTGAGCAAAGCTCAGGGCGGGGTTAATAAAGGGCAGGTAATTGGGAATGGGGAACACATGAGGGTAAATGAGGTGGGTGGAGAATAGGGAGGAACAGAAGAACAAACTGTGAACAGGCAGATAACATAGGTAACAAGAGTTCATGATGAGCCCCAAGAGCCCCTGGTGGCTCATCTGGCAAGGTGCTGTGTCCAGAACCCAGGAAACCAGGGATCGATCCTGGGCTTATCCTGACAGTACCCCCCCCTTAATGGTCGACCTCTGGGCGACCCAAACGAAAGACCCCCATCCTTTTTAGTCCAATGACTGGAGATGGGGACTGAAGGACCATCAGGATCCAAGGCTGGAGAGCCGCCAGGGTCAAAGGCTGGAGAGCCGCCAGGGTCAAAGGCTGGAGAGCCGCCAGGGTCAAAGGCTGGAGAGCCGCCAGGGTCAAAGGCTGGAGAGCCGCCAGGGTCAAAGGCTGGAGAGCCGCCAGGGTCAAAGGCTGGAGAGCCGCCAGGGTCAAAGGCTGGAGAGCCGCCAGGGTCAAAGGCTGGAGAGCCGCCAGGGTCAAAGGCTGGAGAGCCGCCAGGGTCAAAGGCTGGAGAGCCGCCAGGGTCAAAGGCTGGAGAGCCGCCAGGGTCAAAGGCTGGAGACACGTCTGGGACCGGAGCCACGTCTGGGACCGGAGCCACGTCTGGGACCGGAGCCACGTCTGGGACCGGAGCCACGTCTGGGACCGGAGGACCACCTGGAGCCACGTCTGGGACCGGAGGACCACCTGGAGCCACGTCTGGGACCGGAGGACCACCTGGAGCCACGTCTGGGACCGGAGGACCACCTGGAGCCACGTCTGGGACCGAAAAGGCTGCTGCAGACGGGACCACTGGCACAGGAACTGCAGACGGGACCACTGGCACAGGAACTGCAGACGGAACCACTGGCACAGGAACTGCAGACGGGACCACTGGCACAGGAACTGCAGACGGGACCACTGGCACAGGAACTGCAGACGGAACCACTGGCACAGGAACTGCAGACGGAACCACTGGCACAGGAACTGCAGACGGGACCACTGGCACAGGAACTGCAGACGGGACCACTGGCACAGGAACTGCAGACGGGACCACTGGCACAGGAACTGCAGACGGGACCACTGGCACAGGAACTGCAGACGGGACCACTGGCACAGGAACTGCAGACGGGACCACTGGCACAGGAACTGCAGACGGGACCACTGGCACAGGAACTGCAGACGGGACCACTGGCACACAGGCTGGAAGCGGCTGGGCTGCAGGCACACAGGCTGGAAGCGGCTGGGCTGCAGGCACACAGGCTGGAAGCGGCTGGGCTGCAGGCACACAGGCTGGAAGCGGCTGGGCTGCAGGCACACAGGCTGGAAGCGGCTGGGCTGCAGGCACACAGGCTGGAAGCGGCTGGGCTGCAGGCACACAGGCTGGAAGCGGCTGGGCTGCAGGCACACAGGCTGGAAGCGGCTGGGCTGCAGGCACACAGGCTGGAAGCGGCTGGGCTGCAGGCACACAGGCTGGAAGCGGCTGGGCTGCAGGCACACAGGCTGGAAGCGGCTGGGCTGCAGGCACACAGGCTGGAAGCGGCTGGGCTGCAGGCACACAGGCTGGAAGCGGCTGGGCTGCAGGCACACAGGCTGGAAGCGGCTGGGCTGCAGGCACACAGGCTGGAAGCGGCTTTCGGGGAGCCGGCACTGGAGCAGGAGGCGGCTTTCGGGGAGCCGGCACTGGAGCAGGAGGCGGCTTTCGGGGAGCCGGCACTGGAGCAGGAGGCAGCTTTCGGGGAGCCGGCACTGGAGCAGGAGGCAGCTTTCGGGGAGCCGGCACTGGAGCAGGAGGCAGCTTTCGGGGGACCGGCACTGGAACAGGAGGCAGCTGCTGGGGGACCGGCACTGGAACAGGAGGCAGCTGCTGGGGGACCGGCACTGGAACAGGAGGCAGCTGCTGGGGGACCGGCACTGGAACAGGAGGCAGCTGCTGGGGGACCGGCACTGGAACAGGAGGCAGCTGCTGGGGGACCGGCACTGGAACAGGAGGCAGCTGCTGGGGGACCGGCACTGGAACAGGAGGCAGCTGCTGGGGGACCGGCACTGGAACAGGAGGCAGCTGCTGGGGGACCGGCACTGGAGACAGGACAGGCTGGGAAGCCGGCACAGCAGACAGGACAGGCTGGGAAGCCGGGAGAGCAGACAGGACAGGCTGGGAAGCCGGCACAGCAGACAGGACAGGCTGGGAAGCCGGCACAGCAGACAGGACAGGCTGGGAAGCCGGCACAGCAGACAGCCAGTTGGGAGCCAGTCGCCGGGAAGGTCTAGCTGGACATTTGGTTAGCCGAGGCTGCTGGGAAACCTCAGGAGCCGTGGGCAGCCGATGCTGCTGCGAAGCCTCCTCTCTTGGGGGTACAAGGCACGGCAGAAAACCCATTTTTGGAGGCACAGAACAAGACAGAAGCCCCACTACTGGAGGCACAGGACAAGGCAGAAGCCCCTCTTCTAGGGTCACATAAGCCGGCACAAGTACAGGAGGCAGACTCTGGGGAGCCAGTCGATGGGGAAGCTTAGTTGGAGCCTCGGGCAGCTGAGGCTGCTGGGAAACCCCCTCAGGAACAGTGGGCAGCCGACGCTGCTGGGGAAGCAGTTGTTGAGGGGTAGCAGGCCCGGGAATAGAAGGTTGTGGGGGAGACAAGGGCCAAAGGACTGGAAGCGATTTAACAGACACAGGCCTGATAGCAGTTTGAAGTTCAGCTACCTCCAAGTCTAAATCCTCCCAATCCTCATCAAAGACAGAATCCTCCCAGTCATCGTCAGATACAAAGTCCTGCCAAACATCATCAGAGAAATGGGAGCTGATTTTAGCCTCATTCTCCCCACCCCAAGGGAGTTGTAGTTCCACACCGGTAAAGGAATGCGTGGAGGGCTTTTCCAAGGGCTTCCTGTTGGGCTGAGTCATACTGTAATGATCACCGCTGGGAACCAGGGTGATCGAGGAGAGCCACTCCCTGGGGAGCGGATATGGGGGAAGCCCTGGGGTGTAGCCAAAGATGGTAGGAGGCATGGGCAGGGTTGAAATGATGATTTAATAGCAACAAAAGGGTAAACAAGGCAAGAAGGGCAAGGTGAAGATAGGGTCAGGCCAAAGTCAAAACAGGGGTTCCACGGGATAAGAGGTAACGGGGTACTCACACAGGAACAAGGATTTCAGGAACAAGGTACTCAAAGTCCAAAGCATTTAGGGTACAGGATCCAGGATACAGCACAGAAACATTTATGACTCAGCCCTGAGCAAAGCTCAGGGCGGGGTTAATAAAGGGCAGGTAATTGGGAATGGGGAACACATGAGGGTAAATGAGGTGGGTGGAGAATAGGGAGGAACAGAAGAACAAACTGTGAACAGGCAGATAACATAAGTAACAAGAGTTCATGATGAGCCCCAAGAGCCCCTGGTGGCTCATCTGGCAAGGTGCTGTGTCCAGAACCCAGGAAACCAGGGATCGATCCTGGGCTTATCCTGACACTAACGATGTGTAAAGACTTAGAAAAATGGACTAGAAGGTCCCCATAGGCTAACATAGCACTTCGGCAGGTTTAATTTGGTGAAGTATTGAAGTCGAAGTTTTTTTTTAAAGAGACAGTACTTCGATTATCGAATATTCAAACTATTTTTACTTCAAATCGAATTTGAAGTAAATTCAAAGTCGTAGTACCCTATTCGATGGTCGAAGTATCCAAAAAATTACTTAGAATTTTGAATTTTTTTACTTAGAAAATTCCCTTGAATTCACTTAGACCCTTGATAATTTAACCCCCTAATGTATCCGTTTTAAACTGATACCCCCCCGAGCTGCTTTACAAAGACATAAGAAGGTGAAAAAAATGAAACTTCAATATAAGAAAAATTGTCATAAATAGGAAATAAAAATGAACATACAATACACTGTACACAGTTGAAAATGATAACATATGCAATTTACCAAAAACAATTATGGTATTTCACAAAAGCTCAATTCAATTTGTCTAAAGGAAAAATTGTTCCACAAAGGTAAAATTGTTCATTACTTTTTCCATTTATTACTTTTATTACATTTCCCCAATAGTGCATAAACATATGTAGCACCATTCCATATTTCACTGCTGATTTCCAATGTTTCTTACGACGCACACAGTAACGTATCTGTAGGTGAGTCTCCACATTTGATATATACAGTATATTTATATATATGTATTCAATAAATATCTTTTTTAGGTAATATCTGCTTAGACAGTTACATTTTTTCTACAAAGTATTTGTTATTATAGTCACCACTGATGTATCTGCTTTACACTGTCTAACACAAATATTATGATGCGAAATTCTAGCTTTAAATGCCACTAGAGAGTACTAAATCACTGTATCACTGTAAATTACACAACAGGAATGATAATATTACAACACTACTGATTTTGTATTAGTTCTGAAACTATGTATGATATTTTTAAGTACAATATAATTTTTTCAAATATTAAAAAAGTTTTATGTCAATACTATTGGTCAACAGAATAAAAGTCCCTGATATTAGACTGGCATTTTTTCCAGGGGTTGTATAATGATCCACACTTATTACAGGTGTCAGGAACACTTTACCTTAAAATGGATATTTAGTGGGTTATTTACTAAAGTCTAATTTTTTTCCTGGTCAAAGTTTTAAAGGGAAAAACACATTTTTTTCATAGACAAACACACATTTTTCAAGATTTATTAAACTAAGGCTGCTAAAGGTCAGAATAAAAAAATACTCCATCTCAAACCTGCTGAAATCATGCAGAAGTCAATGATAAATGCCTCTTTTATAATTGGAAGATATCATGTTTTACTCTGGGTTTCTTACGAGAATCTGAAAAAAAATCGGTTTTCAGGTGATAATCCCAAAATATTGGAGTTTTCAGGCTTCAAATCTGAAAAAATTGTACTATTCAGATTTTTTCACAATTTTATCGCATATCGAGCCCGCACCAGCTTTTTCAACATTAATTTATTGATAAATAAGGTAAAAATGTAGATGAGAGTTTGGTCAAAGTGATTTTACTAAGAATTTTAGGATTATAGTAAATTACCCCCCATAGTATAAATAGTTAAAGGTATTTCAAAGCACAGTTAATAGTGCTGCTCCAGCAGACTTCTGCGCTGTAATCTGTTTCACAAAAGAGCAAACAGATTTTTTTATATTTAATTTGAAATCTGACATGGGGCTAGACATATTGTCCGTTTCCCAGCTGCCCAAGTCATGTGACTTGTGCTCTGATAAACTTCAGTCACTCAGTATAGACAATTTTTATGAACTTTAATAAACTGACCCCAAAAAACTATATAATCTATTGATGCTTGGGTCAAAGTTATCCAAGTTTATTGCTAGTGCTGACGATTTTTAGGATTATTTTTTCTGGCATTCTACAGTGTTCCCAGTGAAAGCAGTTTGTCTAGGAGATCTAAGTTAAAGAAGATTTAAAAAATGATTTGAAGATTTCAAAAATGAAAATTGAATATAAGCTTTATCACACTGAAATAAGAAACGTTCTAAATACAATCAATTGTTTCTCTTCATTTTGTCTTCATGCAGCAATTGGGTGTCAGATATTCATTGACAGTTAGATCCAATATATCTTATAGGGGGGCTTCCTTTCCCAGCCAATGTATTAGAGCTCATACAAATAAGTGATTCTAGTACAAACAATCTAACAAAATAACTGCCTTTTGCACAAATGCAATGTGCAAATGTGACTAGATGTTTCACATAAAAGCACAGAGGGGACCACATGGGACATAACTGTTCAGTGAGTTGCAACTGGTCCTTAGCATGCAGCTCAGATTCAAAAGCAAAGAAAAGGCTAGTTCTAGAACAATTAAATACCACATTAGGGACATAAGCAAGGAATTCAGCACTCAATCACAGTGAAGGACATAAGAATGATTTGTTTTTTAAGAAATGAACTCAGCGTTATTCTGAATCTACATAAATCTGACTTTAAAAGGAAATGTCTCTGATTCCATTCATCCGACATGGTACGAGCACCTAATAATATTTGCATCTGACATTTTCAGTGTGTATTCTCATTAAAACATAACACAAACCAGAATATTTTCATAGACACAGATCCATATGTTTATTCATTAATTAAAGAGCCTGACTGAAACCTTATTAGAATTTTCATTTTAACCCATTCATTACCATGGTATAGAGCAGGCTTCACAACTATTAGTGCTGTCCATTCTCCCTTCCTGTAAATACAAAACTGGTTGTAATTTAATTTGATAAATAACATTTATCATCGGAAAATGTTCATATTGGGTCAGATTCTGAATTATTGAGCAATCGATTCAATCGATCAATTATGATATTTTAAATCATTATTTGAAATAAATTATTTTGATCAGTTTGGAAAGAATGAAGTCACTTTATCTGATGAGTATCAACTAATATTAATACTTATAAGCTTGTACAAAAAAAAATAATTAATATAAACCTTACATTTTAACATATATTTTCACATAGTAAATGCTATGCTGCAGGAAGGGCATATCTCCAAGCATGTTTCTATATTCCCATCTATTGAGGAATATTTCCAGCCCTACCCTTGTCCTTTAAATTGTCGGCTTTATTAACACACTGTTTATGGACTACCACTAACCCACACATCTATAATTGTGCACTGTGGATTGTATGCAAGGGTGTAAACAAGTTGGCCAGATTGCCCCATGTCACAGACTTCAGTAAATATCTTGGACTAAATATTTGTCACTTTGAACAAATAGTAATTTTAAACAGAATTGACTTTAATTAATAAATGTGTATAACAAGGTTATTTTAATACTATACACATATGCTTTTAAGCTATAACCTAAACGCCATCACTGATCTGCATGTTTGTGGCACTGGGTTAGAAGGATTAATGTAGCACAATGCTAAACTGACATTTACAGAATCACACACATTCAACAAATGCTTCTAATATTCTTGCCCTACTTCTAAAACAGGGCATATTCCCTGAGGCATGGCCAGTATGGGAGATTTTGCAGAACATTTACCCTCTCTAAAAAACAAAACAAAATGCAATGCAGAGAGCCCTGTTGGTGCAGCTACAGTAGTGTTAGTCGACTTGTCATTACTGCCTATGCCAGCCTTGCAGACTGTGCTACAGAGACTATGGGCATCATGCCAGATGATCTGCTGCAGTTTATCCATTAACTCCACAGGAATGCCATTGTATTTGACTGTTTTCTGCTTTGTGACCTTGGTAAAAGAAAAACTGTGATCAAGAATGCCCAGGGGAGTGAGCCAGGAACTGGGAACAACAGGGCCATGACAGGGCTAGGAATGAGGGAACCAGAAGCAAAGAGTAAAGTAATACTGACACTAATATTTTCTTTTCAAAATTTTAATCTACATTATCGATCACACTGATCATTTTTCTGCTTTTGTAAGTAATTATTACTTGAAGTTCCTAATTCTGACTTTTTTCCCAACCTGACTGTCCCATCAAATGCTAACTGACTGCTGCACAAATATGGCAGCCCCCTCATAGAGGAACATGGGGGGGAAGAAAGGTAATGTGAAAGCATCAGGCAAATACTTTTATGGCAAAACGATAAATAGCATTCAAAGATATTGTTATGATAGATATAAAAAAGGTTATTTTCTGGTGTATCTCTTTAAGGATTATGGGGGTTGTAGTTCCTGGGTTGCTATTGGGATGGGTGGAGACACGTAGGGTTAAAAGAGGAAGGAAGAGAAGGGAGCTGTTTTACCTTGAACAGCTCCTGCCTGCCCTCCCTAGAATAAAGGGGTAGTTGGGTAAGGGGGTATTGGGAGTGTTAGCATAATGTCGCAGCTGAAGAGACTCCCCTAAGGGGTGAGCCGATCAGAGTGGTAACAAGTGTAGGGCTTAACAGTGATTAGGCCTGGGGCCAAAGTAATGGAAGGGGCCTGGTGGAAGGGGCATGAGTTACGGAGGAAAACCACAGCTAGGAAGGACAGCAGGCGGCCCCTTGCTATTGGGTACAATAGATATTAAGTGAGTTAATAGTTACAGTAAATATTTGATAAATGTGATGGTATTTTTCCCTACACTCAATGCCTTTTGCTTATGTTGGTCATTATTTATGTGATTTAATAAATAAGCTGCAGCCTTTTTCACCCAAGATATCAGGTGTGGTTGGTTTGTTATTTATGGAAAGCAGGGGGGGTGATACTTGGTGTTAAGTATCAGATTGACGCTGCCCCCGTCATGTACCTTTACGGATATTCTGTAAAAGTTTAATAAAAACAATTGAAAATTAAAAAAAATGCCACTAGTGACATTGCAGAACACCACTGGCACCACATGATCCAGTGTTAGACTAATATCACATGTGCTATATTTCAGACAAAGATCATACAATTGTGCATGTAGGTGGATTGTTTTTTTTCTCTGCCATTGCAATAATGCCACATTACTTGTGCCTTTCAGATAGTAACTGGGGCATAATAATGTATGTATGGGAGATAAAAGGGGTCCGTTAAAAAAAGAAGGCAAAATACTGTCCCAAAATATCACACATCAAAGTCATATACAAAGTGCTATTGCCTACTTGTGCTCATCTATTTTTGGGGGCAATTTTTCATTTATGCCCAACTTGGTGAACCAGGTTCAAGGTACATTCAGGTCTAAAGTATACATAGTGGTTGTGAATACATGATAAATGAGTACTAAAGGAATATATCTCACACGTGGGCATTAGAATTAGAGATGGCGCGAACTGTTCGCCGGCGAACTTGTTCGCGCGAACATCGGGTGTTCGCGCTCGCCGGAAGTTCGCGAACGTCGCGCGACGTTCGCCATTTTGGGTTCGCCATTGTTGGCGCTTTTTTTTGCCCTCTCACCCCAGACCAGCAGGTACATGGCAGCCAATCAGGAAGCTCTCCCCTGGACCACTCCCCTTCCCTATAAAAACCGAAGCCCTGCAGCTTTTTTTCACTCTGCCTGTGTGTGCTGAAGAGATAGTGTAGGGAGAGAGCTGCTGCCTGTTAGTGATTTCAGGGACAGTTGAAAGTTTGCTGGCTAGTAATCGTTTTGATACTGCTCTGTTATTGGAGGGACAGAAGTCTGCAGGGGTTTGAGGGACATTTAAGCTTAGGTAGCTTTGCTGGCTAGTAATCTACCTTCTACTGCAGTGCTCTGTATGTAGCTGCAGTGGGCAGCTGTCCTGCTTCTGATCTCATCTGCTGACTGCTGCAATAGCAATAGTCCTTGTAAGGACTGCTTTTATTTATTTTTTTGTTGTTTTACTACTACTACTACTACTACTACTACTACTATAAGAGCCCAGTGCTATTAGTCTAGCAGTGTTGGGGAGTGGGACTGGTGTGCTAATCTGCTGCTCCTAGTAGTTCAGCAGCACCAACTTTAATTTTTTTTTTTTAATATTCATTCTTTTTTTATTTAACTTTTTTTTATTTTACTACTGCTGTAGTAGTGTATAAGTTGACCTTTTAGGCATTATTTGCCCTGTAGGCATTTTTTGCCCAGTGTGTTATTCAACCAACTTCTATCTAGCTGTGTGACCGTGTTCACATTCTGTCTAAATATCCATAATATTACCGTCTCCAGAAAAAACACCGGAGTGACTTTTTTCAAGCAGCCATAATAAATTTTACGTAATCCGTATCCATCGCTGTAGTAGTGTATAAGTTGACCTTTTAGGCATTATTTGCCCTGTAGGCATTTTTTGCCCAGTGTGTTATTCAACCAACTGCTATCTAGCTGTGTGACCGTGTTCACATTCTGTCTAAATATCCATAATATTACCGTCTCCAGAAAAAACACCGGAGTGACTTTTTTCAAGCAGCCATAATAAATTTTACGTAATCCGTATCCATCGCTGTAGTAGTGTATAAGTTGACCTTTTAGGCATTATTTGCCCTGTAGGCATTTTATGCCCAGTGTGTTATTCAACCAACTGCTATCTAGCTGTGTGCCCGTGTTCACATTCTGTCTAAATATCCATAATATTACCGTCTCCAGAAAAAACACCGGAGTGACTTTTTTTCAAGCAGCATTCTTATATTTTACGTAATCCGTATCCACCGCTGTGTATACGTTGACCTTGTAGGCATTATTTGCCCTGTAGGCATTTTTTGCCCAGTGTGTTATTCAACCAACTGCTATCTAGCTGTGTGCCCGTGTTCACATTCTGTCTAAATATCCATAATATTACCGTCTCCAGAAAAAACACCGGAGTGACTTTTTTTCAAGCAGCATTCTTATATTTTACGTAATCCGTATCCACCGCTGTGTATACGTTGACCTTGTAGGCATTATTTGCCCTGTAGGCATTTTTTGCCCAGTGTGTTATTCAACCAACTGCTATCTAGCTGTGTGCCCGTGTTCACATTCTGTCTAAATATCCATAATATTACCGTCTCCAGAAAAAACACCGGAGTGACTTTTTTTCAAGCAGCATTCTTATATTTTACGTAATCCGTATCCACCGCTGTGTATACGTTGACCTTGTAGGCATTATTTGCCCTGTAGGCATTTTTTGCCCAGTGTGTTATTCAACCAACTGCTATCTAGCTGTGTGCCCGTGTTCACATTCTGTCTAAATATCCATAATATTACCGTCTCCAGAAAAAACACCGGAGTGACTTTTTTTCAAGCAGCATTCTTATATTTTACGTAATCCGTATCCACCGCTGTGTATACGTTGACCTTGTAGGCATTATTTGCCCTGTAGGCATTTTTTGCCCAGTGTGTTATTCAACCAACTGCTATCTAGCTGTGTGACCGTGTTCACATTCTGTCTAAATATCCATAATATTACCGTCTCCAGAAAAAACACCGGAGTGACTTTTTTCAAGCAGCCATAATAAATTTTACGTAATCCGTATCCATCGCTGTAGTAGTGTATAAGTTGACCTTTTAGGCATTATTTGCCCTGTAGGCATTTTTTGCCCAGTGTGTTATTCAACCAACTGCTATCTAGCTGTGTGCCCGTGTTCACATTCTGTCTAAATATCCATAATATTACCGTCTCCAGAAAAAACACCGGAGTGACTTTTTTTCAAGCAGCATTCTTATATTTTACGTAATCCGTATCCACCGCTGTGTATACGTTGACCTTGTAGGCATTATTTGCCCTGTAGGCATTTTTTGCCCAGTGTGTTATTCAACCAACTGCTATCTAGCTGTGTGACCGTGTTCACATTCTGTCTAAATATCCATAATATTACCGTCTCCAGAAAAAACACCGGAGTGACTTTTTTTCAAGCAGCATTCTTATATTTTACGTAATCCGTATCCACCGCTGTGTATACGTTGACCTTGTAGGCATTATTTGCACAGTGTTTTCTTCAAACCGCCATCTAGCTGTGTGAGCTTGTTCACATTTTGTCTAAATATTGATAATATTATCGTCTCTAGAAAAACCACTTGAGTTACTTTTTTTCAAGCAGCATTCATATATTTTACGTAATCCGTATCCACCGCTGTAGTAGTGTATACGTTGATCTTGTAGGCATTATTTGCACACTGTTTTCTTCAAACTGCCATCTAGCTGTGTGTATTATCGTTTCCAGAAAAACCAACTGAGTTTTTGTTGTTGTTGTTTTTTTAAAAATAATGCCAGGCAAAGGCAGGCCGCCACGCAGAGGCCGTGCTAGGGGCCGTGCTGCTATGCAATCCTGTGGCCCTAGCAAATTGCCCAGTTTTAAAAAGCCAATGACCCTGAACTCCCAAAATGCTGAAGAGGTAGTTGACTGGCTTACACAGCACACCCCATCCTCTACCGTTTCTAACTTTACCACAACATCCTCCTCATCCTCCACTGCTATGGCCACCCCACGTAACACTTCCTCCACCACCGGTGCCCCTTCTTCACTGGAGTCAGAGGAGTTATTTTCCCATGAGTTTCTTGAACTGAGTAATGCGCAACCATTATTGGCAGAAGAAGATGAAGGAGATGAGGACGTTACACCAGATTTAATTCTGGCAGAGAACACGACAGAGATGGACATAATGATGAGTGATGAGGAGGAGGTCCCCGCTGCTGCTTCCTTCTGTGATGTGTCAGAAGAAATTGATGCATCTGAGGAGAATGATGATGAGGAGATTGATGTTTTGTGGGTGCCTAGTAGAAGAGAGCAAGAGGAGGGTAGTTCAGATGGAGAGACGGAGAGTCAGAGAGGCAGTAGGAGAATAAGACTTAGAAGAAGCAGGGAGGACAGCCCGCAGGGATCAGTAGGGCAACAACATGTATCGGCACCTGTGTTCAGCCAGCCAACGCACCCGCCATTGCCGCCAACTTCTACTGTTACCGCCAGATCGCACACTTCCAAAAAGTCAGCAGTGTGGGATTTTTTTAATGTGTGTGCCTCTGACAAAAGCATTGTAATTTGCAATGAGTGCAGTCAGAAACTGAGCCTTGGTAAGCCCAACAGCCACATAGGTACAACTTCTATGCGAAGGCACATGAGCGGCAAGCACAAAGCACTTTGGGAGCAACACCTCAAAGGCAACAGGCAAACTAAAAGCCACACTCCTTCTGGTCCAGCATCTTACTGCTCTACCTCTGCTCTCCTTGACCCATCTGAACCACCCTCCACTCCGCCTTCCACCTTGACCACCTGTTCCCATTCCCAGTCATCTGCCACCAGCCAAGTTTCTGTGAAGGCCATGTTTGAGCGTAAGAAGCCAATGTCTGACTGTCACCCCCTTGCCCGGCGTCTGACAGCTGGCTTGTCTGCACTCTTAGCCCGCCAGCTTTTACCATACCAGCTGGTGGACTCTGAGGCCTTCCGCAAATTTGTAGCAATTGGGACACCGCAGTGGAAGGTACCCAGCCGCAATTTTTTTTCTAAAAAGGGAATACCACACCTGTACCAACATGTGCAGAGCCAAGTTACCGCATCTCTGTCACTTAGTGTTGGGCCAAAGGTCCATATGACTACTGACGCATGGTCCTCCAAGCATGGTCAGGGCAGGTATGTCACCTACACTGCCCACTGGGTGAACTTGGTAATGGCTGGGAATGGGAAGCAGGGAATGGGTAGCTCAACAACAACAACAACAGTGGAGTTGGTGTCACCGCCACGGATTGCACGCGGTTCTGCCACCACCTCTACTCCTCCATCGCTCTCTACCTCGTCTTCTTCCTCTTCTTCTTCTTACTCTGCTGCTGGGTCCTCCTTCTCCTCCTCCACACCTGTGCACCCCCAGCTCCCCCTAGGCTATTCGACGTGCCAGGTACGCCGTTGTCACGCTGTCTTGGGGATGACGTGCCTGGAAAGCAAAAACCATACCGGATCTGTACTCCTGTCATCTCTGCAGTCACAGGCCGATCGGTGGCTGACCCCACACCAACTGCAGATCGGAAAAGTGGTGTGTGACAATGGAAGCAATCTGTTGGCAGCGTTGAGACTGGGAAATTTAACACATGTGCCCTGCATGGCACATGTGTTAAATTTAATAGTCCAACGTTTTGTCCTCAAGTACCCAGGATTCCAGGACGTTCTCACCCAGTCCAGAAAGGTGTCGGCCCATTTCAGACGTTCCTACACAGCCATGGCACGCCTTGCTGACATTCAGCAGCGCTACAACATGCCAGTCAGGCGTTTGATTTCTGACAGCCAGACTCGCTGGAATTCAACGCTCCTTATGTTGGAACGTCTGCTGCAACAACAAAGGGCCGTCAACGAGTACCTTTTTGAACTGGGTGGTAGGACTGGATCTGCAGAGCTGGGGATTTTTTTCCCCCGTTACTGGGTGCTTATGCGCGATGCCTGCAGGCTCATGCGACCTTTTGAAGAGGTGACAAATATGGTCAGTCGCACCGAAGGCACCATCAGCGACCTAATACCCTTCGCTTTCTTCCTGGAGCGTGCCGTGCGACGAGTGACAGATGAGGCTGTAGACCAGCGTGACGAGGAGCTGGAAGCGCACGATTTCTGGTCGGAATCACCAGAACGAACCCAGGCACCTGCTGCAACGCAGGGAGAGGTGCCAGAAGTGGAGTCAGAGGAGGAAGGTGGCTTTGTGGAGGAGGAGGACCAACAGGAGCAGGCTTCCCAGGGGGCTAGTGGTGACCTTTTGGGGACCCCTGGTCTTGTACGTGGCTGGGGGGAGGAGACCGTGGATGATGCAGTCCTTGATAATGAGGAAGCGGAGATGGATAGCTCTGCATCCAACCTTGTGAGAATGGGGTCTTTCATGCTGTCATGCCTGTTGAAGGACCCCCGTATCAAGAGGCTTAAGGAGAAGGACCTGTACTGGGTCGCAACGCTACTAGACCCTCGGTACAAGCATAAAGTGGCAGAAATGTTACCAACATACCACAAGTCCGAAAAGATGCGGCATTTACAAACCAGCCTGCAAAACATGTTGTACAATGCTTTTAAGGGTGATGTCACTTCAGGAACTCATCAACATTCCAGGGGCAGAGGTGCCAGTAATCCTGCCACGAGCACACCTGCAAGGACAAAGCCCTTTGGCCGGTCTGTAACATCAGACATGCAAATGTTTTTCTGTCCAAGGCAGCGCCACAACCCTTCTGGATCCACCCTCAAAGAACGCCTCGACCGGCAGGTAGCGGACTACCTGGCATTAACTGCAGATATCGACACTCTGAGGAGCGATGAACCCCTGGACTACTGGGTGCGCAGGCTTGATCTGTGGCCAGAGCTGTCACAATTTGCCATGAACCTCTTGTCTTGCCCAGCCTCAAGTGTGCTCTCAGAAAGGACCTTCAGTGCAGCAGGAGGGATTGTAACTGAGAAGAGAACTCGCCTAGGTCACAAAAGTGTCGATTACCTGACCTTTATTAAAATGAATGAGGGGTGGATCTCGGAGGGTTACTGCACGCCGGAAGACTTGTTCTGACTTCTATGCAGCTGTCCTTCTCTTCAAGCCTCATGACTCCACACACAGCTGTCCTTTAGCATCCTCCTCCCTCCGCCACCGTTACAAACTAGGGTGCAAACCCTACTGGTTTAATTTTTTCTGGCCTCAGTGGCTGCAACCAAAAAAACTGGGCAAACAATGTCTACAAGGTCAACGTATGGCGAAAAATGACTATTTTCAGCATTTATATGGCATATTTTTTCTGGCAACTGTGCTTCAGTGGCTGCGTCCAAAAAAATGCATATTTTCTGCATTTATATGGCATAATTTTTCTGGCCTCTGTGCTTCAGTGGCTGCAACTAAAAAAATGCATATTTTCTGCATTTATATGGCATAATTTTTCTGGCCTCTGTGCTTCAGTGGCTGCAACCAAAAAAATGCATATTTTGTCCATTTATATGGCATAATTTTTCTAGCCTCTGTGCTTCAGTGGCTGCAACCAAAAAAAATTATATTTTCAGCATTTATATGGCATAATTTTTCTGTCAACTGTGCTTCAGTGGCTGCGACCAAAAAAATGCATATTTTCTGCATTTATATGGCATAATTTTTCTGGCCTCTGTGCTTCAGTGGCTGCAACCAAAAAAATTTATATTTTCAGCATTTATATGGCATAATTTTTCTGGCAACTGTGCTTCAGTGGCTGCGACCAAAAAAATGACTATTTTCAGCATTTATATGGCATATTTTTTCTGGCCTCTGTGCTTCAGTGGCTGCGGCCAAAAAAACTGGGCAAACAATGCCTACAAGGTCAACGACGTTGACCTTGTAGGCATTGTTTGCCCAGTTTTTTTGGCCGCAGCCAATGAAGCACAGAGGCCAGAAAAAATATGCCACATAAATGCTGAAAATAGTCATTTTTTGCCATACGTTGACTCAACGTATATGGCAAAAAATGACTATTTTCAGCATTTATATGGCATATTTTTTCTGGCAACTGTGCTTCAGTGGCTGCAACCAAAAAAACTGGGCAAACAATGTCTACAAGGTCAACGTATGGCGAAAAATGACTATTTTCAGCATTTATATGGCATATTTTTTCTGGCAACTGTGCTTCAGTGGCTGCGTCCAAAAAAACTGGGCAAACAATGTCTACAAGGTCAACGTATGGCGAAAAATGACTATTTTCAGCATTTATATGGCATATTTTTTCTGGCAACTGTGCTTCAGTGGCTGCGTCCAAAAAAACTGGGCAAACAATGCCTACAAGGTCAATGTATGGCAGTTGTTTAAAGAGAACAGTAGATTACTAGCCAGCAAAGCTACCTAAGCTAAAATGTCCCTCAAATCCCTGCAGACTTCTGTCCCTCCAATACAGAGCAGTATCAAGCAGATTACTAGCCAGCAAACTTACTATCATCTGTCCCTGAAATCACTAACAGCTCTCCCCCTACACTATCTCTTCCAAGCACACACAGGCAGATTTTTCAGATAAATTTTTGCCCTTGATCCCCCTCTGGCATGCCACTGTCCAGGTCGTTGCACCCTTTAAACAACTTTAAAATCATTTTTCTGGCCAGAAATGTCTTTTTTAGATGTTAAAGTTCGCCTTCCCATTGAAGTCTATGGGGTTCGCGAACCGTTCGCGAACCGCTCGCATTTTTGCGCAAGTTCGCGAATATGTTCGCGAACTTTTTTTCCGACGTTCGCTACATCCCTAATTAGAATCTCCATAGCCATCAGATTTAAATGCCCCTCTCCAAAGCATAGCAGTCCTCTCATCTTCCTTCTGCCGCTGCTCTTTGGTTGACATTTTGAAAGCTTTCCCTTCTTCCATAACTGAAGACTGGGAAAGCGGTCATAGTTACACATACATAAGATGCAGCATTATTACTCCAAGATTAAGGCTTGCCGAGAGGGGCAGAGGAGCAGTGTGGGGTGATAGCTCACAGGATAAGGGGAATTTTTACACAGCAGGTATCAGTGTAAGAGTGAGCCAATACATTAGAGATTAGAACCTTTTTATAAATTAGTAGGGGCTTTCTATATCAATATTAATCAACTTTACTTTGCTATTTTGCCTACTAGATATGATGCAAGTGAGTGGTGGATGGCCAAGTCACATCCCCCTGCCACTCCTAAGATACTATATGCTTCCCAGTGCAATTTTTTTCACTGATATTGGGAGTCAGGCAAAATGGCAAGAATGTTCAAAACAATCCCTTGATCGCCCCAAGCTCATGAATTTGTTACATACCCCTTAACCCCACTTGTCACCATCAAGAGCTACAATTCCTTCCACGCCAGCTGCATCAGCAGACTTACAGAAGGGCCCAAACAAGGGGTAGACAGGCAGAAGAGATCCACTTTGGATTGTGGTGGAGTCACTGTATTTCTTGCTCTACTTTATACTCTAAACATCCCTTGTAAAACTGAATTAAATCATTCCAACCACTTCAAATAAAGACCTTTAATAGACTATGCTGCAGACAAATGTGTGTTTTATTATAAAAGCAATGCACCCTATATATATATATATATATATATATAGATATAGATATATATATATATATTATAAAAAATACACAGCTTTAAAATTGAAACTATACATTTTAACCAATTATCATCTTTCTTTTGCAATGGAGGCAGCTCAAAAAAAAAAAAAAAAAAAAAAAAAAAAGCAGTATTTAGAAATTCACCGAGTGGCAGTTGTAAAGCAACATGTTAGAAAAAGAGCAATTTTTTTCCACCTTTGCTGTGTGCATTCAAGGGAAGTGAGCAGATCAGATAAAAGGACAGAGATGCTATTCAACATCAACCTTGAGGTTTTCTCTGTCTCTTTAAGAAAGGCTGGCAAAATCAATACAGACCAATAATAACTCCACATTTGTGGAAGCAACATAAATGGCTCTCCAAAATATTGAGACACATCCAAGTACATTTCAGCAGAGCTGATATTTATCAGAAGTCATTTGCCCTCAAGCAGATGCTTTCTTTCATTGTACTCCTGTCACAAATGACTAAGATTTATGACAGACAATTACAGCATCTGCAGTTAGCAGCCTTATAATCAGCACCATTATTTAACGATTGGTGCAATAAACTGACTCCTGTTGCTGTTTATCAGATATCAGTCAGTTCTGGCTATTTTCTTCAGCTCCCAAATCACAGTATGGTGCAACCACTGGCTTTTTAATAGCCACTAAGAAACACATTTTTTTTTTAAGAGACTGCCAGGGGAAAAAAAAGACCAACCAATTACACATAAGAGCAGGGCCTTCACATTTCTGTGTACATAACTATCTCTTTACAGGCTGCAGGAAAAAAAATAACAGTCCCTCTACAGAAGATAAGAAGCTTTTATTCCGACTCAAGCCTTGCATGTTTTCTCACATTATTATTATTTTTTTTTAGAATACTTAGGCAAATCTATGCACATACTGCAGTTTAGGATGCACAGCCCTCCCGCTGAGAGCTAAAGAGTCTTCATCATTTAGTCTATTAGAAGAATTGTCATAAAAATTGATACAAGAAAACTGAATGGGAGATATTTTTAAAAAGAGGAGGGGAAAAGAGATTTTTTTAAACTATTCCATTAATCATAATTGCACTGAAAAACTATGGAATAAATATTTTAGACTCTGTTGAGAATTATTCTAATTAGCAATGGACCAAGGAAAAAAAAATCTAGATGTTGTTGAACTGCAGTGCAGATCCTATTTGCAGGAAAAGGCTTTCAGAGTATACAGGGAGTATATGCTTATGATTAAGGGATTAACCTTTGCAGGTTACTGCAATAAACCTGCCTCTCTTTTTACCGGACAGCCATCTTCTTTTTGGTTTTGGCTACATACAGGGAGCTTGTCAATTTCTTTGCAAAGACTGCCAAGTCCTGTACTATACATTATATAGGAGACACAAAACTGTGTCTCAGATTTACAGATAGGGAGGAGTTCATTGCAGAGGGGCTTAAAGCAAGTAAGTGCTACCAGCAGCCTTTAAAACATCTGTTTACACTATTTCCTAGATAAAACTCAGGAGAAAATCTTTAAATATGAAATACATCTTTAAATAAATAATAATAATTCTCTACAAGCCATTATGCTCCCAGTAGGCAGATATCGGGGATCTCAATGATAGCTAAACTGGCATAACATCCATACTGGAGGCAAAAGATATAGTTGTAAGAAGCAGGACCAATCCAGAGCAGTAATTATGACTGCAAGTGCTTTTATTGAGGAAAATTGCAACGCAACATGTTTCGGGCTAAGCCCTTTATCAAGTGTGCAAAGGAAATTAAGTTAAATTGCTTTGCCACATGTACCCCTACTTTTGTTGTCTATGTTTTGAAGTGCCCATGTGGGATGCTATATGTGGGGAAAACGATTAGACCTGTGAACATCCGGATAAAGGAACACAAAAATGCTATCCGGAATTATAAAGCTGATACATATAGTGACAACCCCGTATCCAGACATTTTGCAAATGCTAAGTATAATGTCTGCCAAATGAGGTGGAAGGTGTTAGAAGTTGTACCGAAGCCTGATAGAGGGGGCGATAGAAACACACCTTGCTTTTACAGAGAGAAGCCCGTTGGATTAGGCGTTTAGAAAGTACTCAACCCAAGGGGATGAACGAACAACTGAATTTAATATGTTTTCTTTAATTGACTCTGTCTAAATTTATTATACTTCTCTTTCAGGAGATATTGATATACAGATTACGAAGTTCGAATTGTATCAGATAATGGTGAGTTTTAAACCTATTTCAGTAAGATATAAGTGTGTGTAAGCTATCGTTTTAGTAAGCAGTTCTTATAGCAGAATAGTTAATAACATTGTTGCAATAAGACTAATAGGATAAGCAATAGGAAATGTAAAGGTCAAGCTTGTTAAAATTGTTATATTGCTGCACTTTGAAACATGTCTCATGTTTGAGCCTGGATAGGCTTAACAAGCAGTTTCCATTTACACAGGCTAGGCCAATGGAATGAGAATGAACATTTTTGTATATTTTTTACTTTTTTGAATTACACTTTGTGGATATGGACTCTGTGCACAGTTGAATGTTCTCACATGAAGGCTTTTTATTAGACCCACTAAAGACTTTTTATGGAAATTTGCCATTTTACACAGTTTTATGTTTAAACTAATTAATTGGAATTAATTGTAATTTTTAAAAATATATATATATTTAAAATTACCCACAATGCACTTTAAGAGGTGACAAGGTCAAAAAAATGCTTAAATACTTCCTGTGATTCTGTTTTTGCACACTTGATAAAGGGCCTAGCCCGAAACATGTTGTGTTGCAATTTTCCTCAATAAAAGCACTTGCAGTCATAGTTACTGCTCTGGATTGGTCCTGCTTCTTACAACTATATCTTTTGAGATCTTTTGGGGTATGGACACAAGATATCCCTTGCAGGAAAATTCATCTATAATCGAAAAAAAGGGTGAGCTACAGTAAACCTTTAATTTTGCTCATACTGGAGGCAAAACAATCCTGTTGGTTTATTTAATGTTTGTTTTAAGTAGAGCTATGGCAATCCAAATTATACCCTATGCCCCAAGCAATCCGTAGAATAGGTAGTATCTAATAGCCTTCAAAAACAATACTGCTACAAAATAAAATACATTAGTTCAAAACGGTCACTAGCCAAAGTATTGGGCAACAGCAAATTCCAGATGATGCATGCAGTTCACTAGAGGAAGGGGACACTTCTCAAAAGAAACCCAAGGTGACTATTACCGTCATCTTTGGTTAACTTTCTCACTGAGATTTCTATCAGCAAGTTTTTGCAGAATGTATCTAGCCGAGAATCCTGTAGAATTCCTAGACTTATGTGGTTTGATATTTTGGACACCCACAGGATCAACTAAGGTATCACAAAGGAGACTATGGGCAGCAATTATTCAAACACCCAAAGTTATGATTGGTCTGATTCAACAGCAATTTGCTCAAACCTGGTTTCCTGGAAATGCACACACAGTTTCCTGAGTCCTCAATAAACATTTGATCTGATGCATTATTGATCAACTGTTTTGTGAAAAACTAATAATGATCTTTATGGATTGATCGAAATCAGTCATTCCATGACAATCATTCATAAATCACTCCTTATCAATGCTCAGATATGTAACCTGGTATATTTCATGATTTTCATTTCTTTTCCAGTAAATAAAAAATCACAAAATAGAAAATGACAAACTAACAATAACGTGAAACATTATATTTTATATGCCGTGTTGTAGATGCAAATAGTAAAAATAGCTTATATGATCCTACTGACAATGTGAATAATTAAATCAACCCTTTTCTTCATCTTTTTATTAGCTTCTCTCAGGTGGACGTTTCAGGCAGCATCTGGTATCACTCAAGAATGTTACTGCTAACCACCTGAATAAGCATTTGTATAAAGTATAAAACAGAAAGTTTACAAAGATGCAAGTGACTGGCAAAGTCCACTGACCAATAGATTGCTACCTGTTTTGGGAAGCAACACCCTGCTATCAAACATTATTCAGATAACTTGACTAATACATTTATCATTTGGTCTGGGACAAATATTTTCATTGATTTAAAGCACAATAAGTCCCAGTAAAATTGTAAAAATTTCATTCATAACCCAACAAGGGTATATTTTTATAGTTATAATATTGGTGAGTAGGCAGCCAGCCATCTTAGGTTATTTTGCCAGGACATGTTCTTTCAGAAAGAGTCAGTGCTGCACTATGGAACTGCTTTCTGACAGGTTATTGTTTCTCCTACTCAATGGGTTGCAGTGGGACCTGGATTTTTACTATTAAGTGCTGTTCTTATATCTACCAGGAAGCTGTTATCTGGTTACTTTGCCATTGTTTTGCTGATAGGCTTCTGGGGGGAAAGGGAGGGGTGATATTACTGCAACTTTCAGTACAGCACTAAAGAGTGACTAAAGTTTATCAGAGCACAAGTCACATGACTAGAGGCACCTGGGAAACAGACAATATGTCTAGCCCCATGCCAGATTTCAAAATTAAATAGAAAAAAAAACCTGCTCTTTTTGCTCTTTTGAAAAATAGTTTTCAGTGCAGAATTCTGCTGGAGCAGCACTATTAACTGATGTGTTTTGAAAAAAAAACATGTTTTCCCAAGACAGTAACCCTTTAATAAATCAGATAAAAGTGAGTGTAGGACTGGCCAGGGACTAGGGATGACTTTGATGTAGTTGGCCAGCTTAAATATATTGCAAAATATGGAAAAACAAACATGTTTTTTTCAAAGGGGAGGGCATTTTTAGCAACTATATTGATAATTGGTTGAATGCAGAGTACCTCTTGCACCCTTCTTAATAGATTAAAAATTATTGGTGAGCACAACTTTACCTTGGTTGTTATAGATCATTTAAAGGTTTAATGTCATTGTAAAATTGCCTACCATTCTTTTCACATATATTATTGTTACGTTTCTGAACACATACAGTATGTATAAAATGATATAATACATATTTGGAAATCCCTGTAGAATTCTTCAATTTCTCTGAGCTATTTTATGGCAATCAGTGTGCTAATTAATCCACCATGTTTGCACAGAGGCAAGTAACTGCCATTGAAGGAATAAGGTACAGGTGTTATTTTAGGACCATGACATGTCTAATATTCGCTTTAATCCGGGTCCCCAACAATGGAAACTGCAGGGAAACCACAGGTCATCCACAATGCACAAAAAAAATCAAGTGTGACCTTGTGTGCTCCAGAACCTAACATATAAATCAGACAAATGTTATAATGCCATAGAGTACAATACATACTAAAGCGACATTACACAAATCAGTCCTGTATAGTTATTATATCAATGTATAAATTCTGATCAATTTAATGATACCTTGTTAAAAGTATACAATTCCATTTTAGTGTAGCCACAGAATGCTACTGTTTAATAACTGTAGATGAGGTGTAATTGTTGGCATTACTGTCAAAGAAAGATATGTTTAAACAATTGCTGGCATGAGAACCAGAGACATTTCTGTCTGTGGCTAGCAGTCCTTAATCATTGAGCTAGGGAGGTAGTTAAGTGGGTTGTGATAAACTCTGGCTTTCAACATGATTTACAATAGAGTATTTTGAATTCCAATGCCCTCACTGGACAATAACTGCAGGCCTGAACACTGTGGCTTGTCCATAACTCATCCATTCATTCACTCCATCCTGTAACCATTCCTTCCTCCCAAGTCTATTTCCTAGTTTCCTTTTGGGTCCCTTGTGTTCCTTGCCTGAAGGACTCCTCATCATGTCAGTTTCCAGCTGGGGATTCCTCACTACTCGTACGGTCTTCCCTGACAATATTCATACAACCAAAAGAAAAAACAGAATGTCTGTACATCCTGAATATATTTCTTTGAAATTTCCTGTTATCTTAGGATCATTTTAATTAATTTATGTTATCAGTCTTAGCATGTCCTCAGTACATCCACCATGATGATTTTTCATGTAGATTCTAAAAAAATACATTAGATACATTATTATTTTTAGCCAAAAAAAGATTTGTTTTAAGTAGTAAATGTCAAAAAGAATGCCCTCCTATTGGCTTTCTATAGACCAAGACAAACTAGCATGTTACAGCATCCTAATAGCAGGTGATATTTTTAAAAAGAACACTACAGTCCGCAGCACTAACTGACAGAACTCACTTGAACTTCAGGTCATACGTTATCCTGGCCCCAGTCCATCTCACAAAACACCTCTGGGCACAACTTGATCAGCAAAGCACTTTGGGACCAGCAATGCCATTTAGTTCTTACAGTCAATGATGTCAGCATCTGTTTGATTATTGACTGGGACATAAGCAGAGATAAGAGTGAAAAGCTACAGTGAGCTTGAGGCTGCAACGCATTGCATTCCACTTGACTGATGGCTGAAAGCATCCTGGATTATCCCTGTAATCTATGACGCACGTTATTCTCTAGTTTTTAAGTGCAGTACTTTCTAATGTTTAACAGATGTAAAAAGCTTCCACTCACTGTATACTGAGCCTTGTTATGAAATGCTCTGAAACATCTTTAGACATTTGTAGATGTATACATTGGCCTTAAATCATTCTGAATATGAAAGTACTGAGTGACCTATGCATGCCTTTGGTTTTGCCTGAAATAGCTACTGAGAAAGTAGGAACAGTGAGCCTTTGGACCCGAGGATTGTTTGTTCCCCCTTGCTGAGTGGTATACCAAAATAATAGCTGTACAACTGTCATGTGAACAAGCTTTTATGGCTTTGATATTTCACTTATCATATGCCTATTATATGGAGAAATACATCTGTTCTTTCTTTTGCCACTGGAGCTGTTTAATTGCATAGCAGTAAAAGGGTAAAAAAAAAATGCAAGAGAAATTTACACTGAAATTGCATCTTCCTTAATATCCCCATCTTAAAAAACATTTATTGCTAGACACTCTTCAGTCCGAAAATTTGTCCAACACCAGCCATGTTCAACAGCAATGTATTACACACCTGCACTGCTCTTTGGGGCCTATTTATCACGCTGTGTAACAAAACAGAATTTAAATATAATGCCATACATTGCCGCATAAAATCATGTGTGTTTATCAGTTTTATCTTGAAAAGATGTCCCCCTGTCTGCCTGTTTCTCAATATAAGAGCTGAGGCTGCCTGAGCAAGGAAGTATATGCTGTTAGCATACATCTTACCTCTCATAAGCTTCGACAGAAATGGCAGATGTACAGGGGTGCTTCACCAATGAGGCGAGTTGAGGCTGTCGCCTCAGGTGGCAGCGCCCCACTAGGTGCCAGGGGGCAGCAAAAATGCTGCTCCTGGTACTTTAAGAGCGCATTTCCAAGGGAGGGGGGGCAGCAGGCGCCGGAGGGGCCAGGATCGCCCCTGCAGATGTAATTTCCTTTCCGTTACTCCAGCCCCCTAGCTTTACTGTCATTGGTTACCAAAAATGGTTTATATTTTATTTATATTTTTGTGTGTGTGTGTGTGTGTGTTTTTAAAAATATAGTATGGGTATTGGACCTGTTATCCAGAATGCACGGGACCTGGGGTTTTCCTGATAATGGATCTTATTGTAATTTGGATCTTCATACCTTAAGTCTACTAGAAAATCATGTAAACATTAAATAAACCTAATAGGCTGGTTTTGCTACCATTAAGGATTAATTATATCTTAGTTTGGATCAAGCACAAGGTACTGTTTTATTTTTCACATAGAAAAAGGAAATCATTTTTAAACATTTGCATTATTTCATAATGGAGTCTATGGGAGACGGCCATTCCGTAATTCAGAGCAACAGAGGCAAATGGGCTGCAAAAATATAAAAAAGCATACAATGCATTTCATTTACAGAATTTATACACAGTTTTTAAAGTATTAATCATCTTACACAGCATTATAACCCCCCCCCCTTTATATTTATTTAGAACTATTTTGTTAGTTCACTGTTCAAAAATGTCTTGAAATGGGAATAAATCTGTGCCTAAAAAAGGATTATAATTGTGGTCATTCACAGAAATGTGTTTAGTTTTCAAATTTTCTTGAACACTTGCTAATAACAACTCTGAGAATATGCATACAATGAATTCCAATGGGTATTGATGAATGAAACATTTTTAAATTTTGATTTTCCAAGGTCAAAGGATAGTTTATGAGATAAAAATCAGTGATATCAAGATAACTATAAGAATGGGAAAATGTCTATTCCTGTTGTATTTGAATGATTTATATGACTTTAGTTGTTATTTCCTATTTAGAATGTAACTTCTAAATATTCTAGCCTCTTTTGTAGCAGTTGTCCTATAAAGGCAACATAGTTAAATCCATGATTTTGGAGATTTGGTGGAATATTTGGTTTTCAACAAAAGCTTTGGCTGTGTGTTGAACCATATTCTGATCTTTATTTGCTTATTACAAGTATGGGACCTGTTATCCAGTCTACTAGAAATTCATTTAAACATTAAATAAACCCAATAGACTGGCTTTGCTTCCAATAAGGATTAATTATATCTTAGTTGGGATCAAGTACAAGCTACTGTTTTATTATTACAGAGGAAAAGGAAATAATTTTTAAAAATTTGGATTATTTGGATAAAATGGAGTCTATGGGAGACAGCCATTCCGTAATTCGGAGCTTTCTGGATATCAGGTTTCCAGATAAGGGATCCTATACCTGTATTATTCTTTCAGTTGAAAACTTCAATGAAAAAAATGGATCTTTATAAATGAGTAAAGCATGTTTTAATTTTCATTGGTAATCAGTAGAATATTATGTGTTGAATAAAGTATTCAGCCTAAATGGTTTGGCATGTTACAAACCAGGCAGTTATGGAACGTTTTTTCCTTTTGTATAGTGACCAGTGATTGGGTGTTCAAGATTTGGTGGCGTAGTGATCTAGGGTGTGGGCACTGGGTACAAGGCAGAACCATTCCTGGACTGCCGGCTGCCTGATACCATAGCACAAGAGGCTGCATCTCTGATGTATAGATCTTTAATGCAAGGCCTTTTCAATTCACTAGTGATGGGCGAATTTATTCAGCAGGTGCAAATTCGCTGGCGTCAAAAAAAACGGCCGCCGGAGTCCAAAATGGATGCCGGCATCAAAAACGTGACACTGGCACCGTTTTGGCGAATTTTCCGCAGTTTCGCAAATTTCGCAAGAAATTTGCACATTTTCCGGCGAATCGAAATGGCGCAAATTCGCCCATCACTACAATTCACAAATGTTATATTCTCCAATACTTGTGTGGTGTTTATGCAAATGGCCTGTAGATGTCTCTGTGCTCATACTTATACTGTGCATACTTCCTGGTAGCTAAAAAATTAAAGCTGACTGTTGTGTAATGCCTGCATGACTCTGCTAATAAAGCACTGTTATACTCTGCTCATCCTCGGCTACCCAAAACATAACAACTTGATGCAATAAAACCTTTGTGGGCAATTCCAGAGAGTTTATTAAAAAAAAAAATTTCTCTCTATCTGTTGAAAAATCAATTTAAACATGTTACTTGCTATCTAAAAGTAAAGCAGATGCTTGCTGTACTTCACACGCAGATCATTATCCTGAAAGCAAATGCTGCATTTTAAATAAATATTTTTATTAAGAGCGATAATCAATGCACCCCTAAAATTTACAGCCTCGTAGTTCGCCTTTCTCATACAGGACTAAGGTCATGTTTTTCTAGAACAGCTTCAAAAGAAACGGTTTGTGGGGGAAAAAATGGATTGATCTGTTTTATTTCATTTCATTGCACCGCAGCCAACGCACATCTTGGGCAGCGAGACAAGAAAGTAACTGCTTTATCAAGCTGATTATAAAGCTATCCCTGGATTGTCAGCAGGTGTTTCTGAAAAGAGTGATCAGTCACTATTCAGAGACACACACAGATGGCAATTTTCTATTGCACCTCTATGGCTGCCCTGCACACTGAGAGAAAAACACAGAGAATTACACGAGGAAGAAACATAGATGAAAACACGAAGGAAAGGGAAAGGATGAGCAAACATACGAAAGCAATACATTTACAGGCGAAATGAAAGATCTCAAAGGGGGAGAGAAGATAACTAGTATTTTGTAAAGGAGTTACAATGACATGCTTCACAAAGACTGTGATTTTCTCTACAGTTGACATTACCAGATACATAAATGCCCATGATAGATTATTCCAGAATGAACCTGCTTTCGTTGGTCAAGTGACCAATGACACATTGACCAATTAATAATGACATTTTTAGATGCTCTACATAGTAATGATATATAAACATGTAACTGGATGGATTTATCAGCCTGGGGCCATAGCAGGTTCAGGATATTTACCATGAGAGCTACCAAGTGTTTGGCTTCCAGCATACAATGGCTGTAAGTCTGCAGAATTCAAGGAACAAAAATATTTAAATGGTACATAAATATGTTAATATACAAATGAGGGATTTCACAATAGCTCAGGGGCTGCTGGGAGTTGCAGGTCAAGAATTCTGAAGATGGAACATCCCTAATATGAAATTATAACATCAATATTTCCTTAAAGAGTTCAATTACAATTGTTTATTTGTTTCTGTACTATTTTCAGCATATAATGTCCATGCTTTAACCCTCTTAAAAAATGCATTGCCTGAAAGCAAAAGGTTCTCATAGTGATCACACATTGTATCATAGAGGAGAGCTGGGGAATTATGTGTATCTCTGCGGTGCTCACTACTCTATTAGAAGAGCATCAACCATCTCATAAGTGAGGGTGTCCTCTTAGCCCGATTGCTGAAATATAACAATCAGTTCTGCTACAATAATAAAATGCTTCCAGAGGGGGCTACTATATGCTCCATGTTTTGAAGTGAGAAAAATGATAGTTTAAATTAAATGTCAGCCAGCAAAGAGGAGTGTAGGGGTATTCCCTTAAAGTAACCCTTCAGATGAACAATGTTCTGCATCTTCCTGGAATTGCATTACACATTAAGTGCATGTTTGAAGTCAGCAGGGTGCCTGCCTAAGATGTTCTCAATGCCTAATTTGATACATATTATGCTATAAGCTGCTGCAAGTAGCTAGTAATGAAGTAAAAAAAAAAAGAGCAAAAAAGATATGGATGAGCAAAATGGGAGCTCTTATGGATGGAGTGTTTTTAAATCAGGTGCATAATTTACAGACCACATGGAGAGTACATTACTAAATTGGACTTGCCGGCAGAATAGAAAGGCAGCTTCTTTTAATAAGCACTTCTTCAACTTATTGCCTCTACAATTACTCACACCAAATTATCAGCAGCTGCTCAGTGTTTGGTGATTTTTCAAGATATGGAATCACTTTAAATTCCAATCAACAAACCATTCAAGGACTTTTACCCACGTTGCACTCTGTGCGGTTTTACCTCCAAGGCTGTGTAGATGGTAAGCTCTGTGGGACATGTAGAAATCATTTTATACATAGTTATCAAAACAGATGATGTTTTGTGGTTTATACAATTTCGTAAACAGCAGTCAAGGTCATTTTTGTTTTACTGAACACGGGTGTATATTTACAGGCATCAACTTTTTGAAAAAGGGGTCTGTCAATGTGATGTTCAATCCATTAAATAGAATTCAGTTCACCATAAGAAGGTTAACAATATGTGTGGTCTTTCAACACTACTGTCTTGGCTAAGCACCAGCCCTTCTAATGACCTGTTATCAGCCCCAGTAGGCTTTGGTGAAGAACTGCCAGCCAGCCATACAGTAGAACACAAATGCTTGCTTTAAACTAATCATTAGCATACTGGGGAGGGGGGCTTGTGTGGTTGGTCTCAGTCCTGGCACAAATTCCCTGTCCCATTTTATAAATGTTTAAATGTTCCTTATAAAACAGCTGATCCAGTTACAAACAAATAGACATGGATATGAATACACACTTTTGAGGCCAGGAAACAACCATCAAATTATAAATGCCTCTCTGTTTTATATGTACTTCCATTATTGACTACAATAGTGCCGTTTTCTCTTTGGCTTGTCTCAGTCTTACCATCCAGCCATCATATAAACTCAGCAGGAAAATGTGGATTAACCTTTTCATCAAGTGAGATGAGGTCAACCAACTATCGAACAAGTTTTTAGCGGAACAAATAGTATGTTTGTAGTCAGGCATTTATATCTGTAGAATTCTTCATGGGATTGACGGTCAGATGTAATCCTGCAAAGCTAACCATGGGGATAATAGACAGATCGTAATCTCTTGTGGGGGGGGTGGAGTTCATATAGTTATACCTTTTTGGCTTGAAACTGACTTTCAAGCCCAAACTCTGAACATTATTTCAGCTGATTTCCTACATTTAAAGTATTATTTACACAGGTATGGGATCAGTTATCCGGTAACCGTTATCCAGAAAGCTCTGAATTACTGAAAGGCCATCACACTTTGACTTTATAAAATCAAATAATCCAAATTTTAAAAAAAATATTTCCTACTCCTCTGTAATAATAAAATAGTACCTTGTACTTGATCCAAACTAGGATATATGTAATCCTTATTGGAAGCAAAACCAGCCTATTGGGTTTAATTAATGTTTACATGATTATGAGTATACTTAAGCTATGAAGATCCAAATTATGGAAAGATTCATTATATGGAAACCCCCAGGTCCCAAACATTTATGTTAACTGGTCCCATACCTGTATATCATTCCAATAGGGTGAAGAAAAATAATGGATGGTAAATAATGAATGTTTCTTGTTTGCAAGAGCCTACAAATCTAAATTGTGTATCTGCTGTATACATTTAATAAACTGTAGTTATAGCCATAAATGGATACTCTATAACCAGTGTCGGACAAATTCCTCAGTCTCTGCACTCCTCTCCTCCCACACACGTACCTCTCACTCTAGCGCGTGGATGCGCACCTCTTTCAAGGAATCATCAGCAACAGGGAGGTAAGGAGAAGGAGTTGCAAGGAGCGGGTCTGGGTCGGTGGGGCCCAAAAGAGCCGGGACCCACCGGGTTTTTTCTCGACATTCCACCGGCCCAGTCCTGCCCTGTTTATAACAGACATTTTTAAAATAGATTAATAACAGTGCTAAAGTCAATTCATTAGTATTTCAGGCCTACAAGTTATATCACTTGTGGTTAATAGAGTGTACAGTCAAAAAATAACATGTTACAGGAAAACTATACCCTCCGAACAATGTAGGGGTCTATAAAAATATATTGCCTAAAACAGCTCATATGTAAAACCCTGCCTCATGTAAATAAACCATTTTCATAATAATTTACTTTTAGTTGGTAGTATATATTGGGTAATCATAAACAGAAAATTTGCCATTTTAAAAAATAAGGGCTTCCCACTGGGGTCCGAGGATTCACGGTGCACACAAACAAACCATACAAGTTAGGTCACGAACCAATTAACAGACAGAGTTAGGGTTGCCACCTTTTAGCCCGGTGGAGACCTGACAGGGGACGGGGCTGTGACACAGAGGGGGCAGGGCAGTGACAGAGAGGGGTGTGGCTGTGATGCTGAGGGGTGAGCTGTGTCATTGGTGGCGTGGCTATGACACAGTGATTGGCAATTGGCCGATCGCCTTGTCAATCATAGGGAATCCTGCCTGCTTTTCCTTATTTGGAAAAGCAGGAAGGCAGTTTTGACCCGGCAGCTTTTCAAATTACTGGGTCAAAACCGGACAGATGGCAACCCTAGACAGAGTTCTGTCTTTTGCTTCCACAATTCCTGTTACTGTCAGAGTTGCAGTATTTCTGGTCAGGTGATCTCTGATTCAGCACAGAGACCATCATGAAATGGTGGTTCAAGGCAAGAGATGTAAAAGGACAATATTTACTTAAATATACGTATATATTTACCAGTTTGGTAAGATTCTTTAATATGCCATTTAATTTGATATAAACTATCTGTTGCTTAAGTATTCATTTTGGGGGGCATAGTTTTCCTTTAAGGTTCTTGAAGGATGGAAATAGAAATATCGAATTATAACATTCAGTGTGTCCCTGTTATGTTGTCTAAAATACCTGCTGCATCTAGGAATTCTATGGTATGCAGTACAAGTAGCTCATGGCCAGAAATAGTTGAGGGTTAGGCCGGTATATGTGCGCATGACCCACATCACTCACACTTACTGTTTTTAACATAATGTATATTTTGGATCAACTGCGTAGAGCGTTGACTTAAAGGGGTCCTTCACCCAAAAACTATTTATTGCATAATGAAAGAAAAATAATTCTATCTTTCCTTTATACATGAATTAAATATTTTCAGTGACTGTCAAGGTATTTGTAAATGTAATTGCTATTAGTGATGGGTGAATTTGCTCCATTTAGCGAAACGGCACCGGCGTCTTGTTTTTTACGCCGGCGTCCGTTTTTGACGGCAGCGAATTTTCGCGGCCGTTTCGGCAAATCGCGCAAATTTGCGTCTGGCGAATAAATTCGCCCATCACTGATTGCTATTATTAGCAGAGTCTGATTTTATCCTTTTCTCTTCTCGTTGTTTGACTCAATGCAGCAGATCTATTCCAGGTCAGAGCCTGGAGCTAAGAAAATATCAACAGCCAGAAAGATACTGAATTAAATAGAGATAACTGATAAATAATGCTATAACAATTGAAGATGTGTAATTAATGTACAGTATATATGAAATTTGCTTAAAATTGCTGTCTTTTACAAACATTTTGTTGGTGGCCCCTTTTCAGCAAGTTATAAGCCCTGTCCTTAGTATAGACTATAGATATTCTAAGTGATCTTAATTAATTTAAAATGTTCCCTGAACCATGTGTATGTATGTTCTTGATCCTGCACAGTGGGATCTCATCGGAAGCTGATTTTAATTAAGGGAAAGATACTGTCACGGTCGGCACCCTATATCCAGATCCAATGCTAAGCACCAGGAACTCAATACAGATGATCCTAGAACGGGCAGTGAGAAATTGTATTAAGGCCCTTTAAATACTTTCAAACATCGCCAGCGTGCATGTGCCTACAAATAGGAAGGACGCTCGCTGTGCACGCCCTAAGATATCGGCGAAGAGGAAGGAACAGAGTGGCGTGTCGGGCGTCCACACCACTGGACCACCAGGGTAAGCTGTTACAGATACATAGCAACCAGACATGGCACATAGAAATTATGAATCCACATTTTTAATATTGCTGCCAAAATGTAATCAGTGAATTTTTGTTTTGCAGTCTTACTGAAACATTCATTGCACAATTCAAGTTTATCAGAAATACCAATTTTACACTGCAGAACAATGTTTGGACAAAAAAAAGTTATGGCCTTGCAGAATTGGAGTCCTTGGCTCGATTCTAACAACTACTTTTCATCCACTCTATTGGCTCCTGGTAAAAACTAACTCTAGAGTGTGCATGGTATAGATCTTAATTGTAAATAAATTTGCAAAAATCTCGCCAGCACCAATAACCCAAAGAAAACCATTAAGATGTTTGCCATCAAATAGGCGATTAATATAGGCTACATTCCAACTGGCTGCTACGGGTTACTAGATCCACTGAAGAGTTTGCCAATGTTTATTACATTAGCCTCCTATGAATAAAGAATAATTAGACAATCAAGTAATATTCCAAGATGTATTGAAGCAATTCTGAAGCTATAGGGTGGGCTGGGGTTGATGATGGGCTTAGCTACACTACCTAAATATTTTTTAAGGCACCATGCATACATACATACAGTATAATATTACTCATTGTAGGCTATATAGTAACTAGCCTTTCAGTCAGTGAGTATTGTTCTTTTCTTTACCAAGATTGTGACCTTAGGCCCAATCACAACCCTGAGTTTGTTTAGTTTAAAAAAAATGTGATTTGTGAATGGGGAAATTTTTGTTTATAAAAATTTTAAAAATGCCTGTCTTTGCTTAACAAGTGAACCTTTTAAAATGCTTCATTTTCATTTTTACTGAGATGCTTCAGGGAGACTACTTATCTTCAAGGTTGCCAGCTAACAATTAAATAAGACTAATTACTTAACACATCCAAGATATACACATTATTAAGAACAGGGCTGTCATGGTAATTTGCACCAAGTACTTTTTTTGCATGATTTTGCTCCATAAGACAGTTCTTTCCCATTGCCATCTTAACCCCTACCCCCCAAAAATCCCTTTCTGCCTGTACTTTCTGCAGTCCTGAACCTTATGGCAAATTGATTTAAATGTCACTAGTACAGTGGCCAGACAGTGGAATTCTGGATATATTAAGGTGATTAGCACCACAAACCTAATTTAAATCTAATTTTGTTTTGCATATTGTAAATGACTGAGCAGATTTATATACAATTAACAATAAACATACAGACGATGTATCTAATATTGCAATGTACTCTGATGCTATAAGCAGTGGGGCAATTAAGTAAACATACCGTATAAAGAATACAAACTGCAGCTTTGAATGTATTTACCCTGGTCAAATAAATAAAATGAGACAAAATATTTCTGAAATCATGGAAGGGTGAAACCACTGCTTCACTTTACATTTCCATCTGCAAGGCAAAGCAGTATTTGTATTAGATAACTTCGATAGCATGGCAAGATTAAAATTCACCTCCTATACAAAAGAAAAGGAACTTAAAAGTAAGTTAGAAAGCTTAATTCACAAAATATTTTAACTATGCACGTGAAATGATATATGAATGTTTGACATTCCAATGGATCTACTTTCAAACTAAAGATGTTCCAATCAACACATAAGCCCTGTTTACTAAAAAAAATGTGTAGAATTGTATTTGTAAATATCAACTGTTTAATTTTATCTGTCTCTTCCCCCCAGCAATTAACAGTATTTTAAACATTTATAACCGGTATAGACGGTTTCATCCATAAATTATGCCTAAAATAATTTCAAGAGGTTGCCAATTCCACCGGGAAAAACTGAAATGTTTTCAGACGGGGTTGACTTTTCTTTTTTGTTGTTGTTTTGCACTTGCCTACAGTGACATCTACTGGAAAAATCATGTAATATTGTAGCAGAAAGCACGAACAGGTTGGCCTTTTGGAGAAATACAAGTAAGTCTTTATGTGAGTAAATGCACAGCTTCAGAATCAACCACAATGACAATGTAAAAGAATTCTAAACCTTGAATAAGAACATGGAATAATGTCCATATCAGGCCCTCAAGAAGATTAGTCAAAGCTATTTGAGACTGATAAGTTGGCACATAGCCATGCCTACCATAAGCAGAGATGTCAAATATCTCCTTAGTCAATGTTGTATATCTGCCTGGGAGAGTATAAACATTATTGCTGTACCTAGCAAACGTAACAAGAGGAAACCACCTTTATTGGCTCCAGCATATAGCATAATGTTTTAATCAGAAATAAATGTATGCAGTTTAATGAAGCACATTTAAATTGGATAACACAAAGAATATCTGTATAATAGAACTGTCCTCAGCTCAAGCAGTGAATATTTCTAGTTGTCAAAACAGCAACACAGGTAGATAAATGAGTTGCCAATAGTAGATTACTTACACATTCAGACCAACAAAAATATATTTATTCCCTTCGGTACAAAGGAAAACTAGAGCAATCTGATGTTTTTTTCAAACAAGGAACATTTTATTCAATCAGTGCTAGCAAATACACGCAGTATATCCAAACCTTATCCCACAATAGCTGATTCAATCTTTCCTCTATGTCATGGACACGAATCAGGTTACATCTCTGCTGCTTGATGATTTCTCTACAAACCCCAAGCAACGTGAGTTATTTATCTGCTTATTGATCTACCAATACACCTGTAAGGACAGCCTGAATATATGCACCGAGGTGAAGAGGAGATGAGAACTGACACTTCTGGGTCTGAACATTTTTCAATACACAAATTCATTTAAATTGAGACACAGAAAATAATTAGTTAATTATTTTGTATTTTTTGTTTTACTGTTCATGGTCATGGACATCATTATTAGCAGCAACCTATCAGCTTTAAGTCACAGTCTTTCATGGAAGCGCACTTATCAAGTGCTGAGAAAATGGGACAATATATTCCAAGCATAGAGGTTTCTTTTGCTATGCAGTCTTATTTTTAAATGTTATAAACAAATATTGCTTTATAGCCAACACCTTTGTTTCTATAAAAATGTTGTGCTTAAAATTTATAGAGATAGATCCACAATGTACTTATTAACTTGCAGCATTTGTACTATACAAACCATTGTTTAAAAAACAATAACACTGGCAATGTCAATGTCAATATCCAAGTTGCTTTATGTATATTAAACATTTGGAGTTCAGAACAAGACAATGAAGGACTGAAGGCTGAATTACAGAGTGCTTCCAAAGCTGATGAGCTTAGGGGGATTCAAGAGCTCAAGAGATATACTATTTGCTAATAAAAATAGTATTTTTATTAGGAATTAGCCACATGTACACAAAAACTTTTTATTGTGAAGACTTACTATATATATATATATATATATATATATATATATATATATATATATATATATATATATACACACAGAAGTTTATTTTGATTAATAAATGTTATTAATTTTAATATATGAGGTGTGTCCAAAATATTTCTTATGAGCCTTCCTTTCAATGCTGGAAGTGCATAGTTAGCAGTGCAGGGCTGGACTGCCATACTACAGATGAAAACACAAGCTGGTTACAGGCTACAGCAGGACCATGCGGAATTAAAAGATCAGCACATGGATTAATCCGTTAAAAAGTGGATGTGTCTGGCACTCAGCCACCAGTGTTGTTTCTTAGTCCTGTCATTAGGAGGCAGTAAATGGTTCTCAAATGGAGACTATATAACTGCAGGGCAAAATAAAACACAGGCTTTTATGTTTCATCTGTACACTCCTATCTTCATTTAAATATTCTGCAAAAGAACATTTTCCCACTAACGGCCCACCCAGTGGAAACATCAGCCGCTGATGTTAATGTATATTTTTTTGAAATGCTACAATTTAAACATTGTTATATTAAACAGCTAAAAAACATTTTTGTTTTAATCTTCTTAACGCTGGTTTTCTTTAGGTTTTGTATTACAGTCTACATTGTCACATGTAAGAATTTTTATAAAGCTTTTGCTAGTATCAGAATAGTGTTAAATATAGTGCATAACTGATAATGATTTGCTAAATTACCAGCTTTAAAAAATATATATTTTTTAAAGCGAAAATCTGTTTGGATATTTTATAAAGAGAAGATTGAAGAACTATAATATTAGGTTATCACTTGGTAATTTTATTAAAAACATATGTGTATTTTCTTATTTCAGATTAACCTATTGAATTCCAAATTTGCCACAGCCGGACTCGTTTCTTTTCATATGCAGAATGATTTCTATAAGCTTACTCCCCCTTTTAAACACACACACTTTCCCTTCTGGATTTCAAATCAAAACAGAGGAAAAAACACTTGATTCCCGTCCATTTTTACTTACTGTTACTGAGAATGATGCCTGGTGAGAACTTCTCGAATTAGGCTTGAATATTCCACATGCTCCATCTTCCAGCCAATCAAGAAAATCACTGTGCAGAAAGGGAGTGTTGTGCATTAATAAGCTGCCTCTGCTTTCTATGTTCCATGTGATTTAAAAGAAATTAAAATGTGTAGCATGTCTGGGAATCAGCCCTGGCTACTCTGGAACTTTCGGTTGCACCCAAGCAAAACCCAAATGAATGTCACTGATAAAAGTGCTTGCAGTCTATGTGATGCATTTTAGTAAAATCCACAAAATTTAGGTAACTGTTTAAATCCATTCATGGAAAAAATGCACACGAGTGTGCTCAGCCAAACACCCCGAGCAAGGCCCGGCTTTCAAATGTGTTTCAGTCTCTCCACACAAGCTGCTTTCATTGCATGCAGAGTCCCACCAAGGCCCGGCTTTAAAAGCTACCGATTCTTTTATCTTTAGCTTGGCTCACAAAAGAAGGGTATTTTGTAAATTACCAGCTCGTTCAGATCAACAAAAGGTACTTTCATAGAAAGCCCCATTTGATTTTTCTCAAATTTGATTACAAGGATGGAAAAAAGGAGAGGAAGTCAAAAAGAAAAACCCCAGATGGCTTTTCCATTCATCACACTGAATGAGCTTTATCTGTGCCTTTTGAAACTGTAGCTGTGGAAAAAGCATTTCTGTTGGCTTATAAAACTTGAGAAAAATTATTGGTTTGCCATTTCTCATGTAACTGCCATTGGGAACTGGATGAAAAGACTTAGGATCGCCCGCTTGGATCAAAATAATGGAGATTAGGTATTTCATTATAAATTACAGTGGGATATAGAGAAGGATGTCATATTAATAGCAACCTACGCGTCTGTCAATAGAAGCTATTCTGCTAGAGAGAGGGGCCAGGGGGGATTGGCTGCTGAACTGGTACATTGGACCTGATCGATTTTCTATCACCTGCGGTAGGCAAAAGAAAAGGTGAGATGATGAAGAAGGGAAATCACTCACAAGAGACCAGTAATTTCTTTCTTTTCAATGTGCATGAGATTCCTTTAAAGCTAGATGTGGGTAAATAAAAGCAAGCATACAGATGGATAAATAGCTGCTTAACATAACATCTTGATTTAGTTATGTTCTAATTTAATCTTTATGTTTTTAACATAATATATAGAATGACTAGAGGCAGGGGTACAATTCTTTTCTTTGCCTGGCTATGCTGGGAGGTGCCATAAACATGTATATGTATAGGAGTAACATTCCAAACTGAAGGTGGAAATTCTTTTTCATACATTTTTTCACTCTTCATAAATAGTGACCTTTCAATAATATAGAAAACAAATATATACAGTACATATATATATATATATATATATATATATATATATATATATATATATATATATATATATATATATATATATACACAGTATATTTTGCTATACATATATACCGCCCCACACACTATACCGATCTGTACTTCAAATAATATGTGGTGTCTCCACTGGCACCCACTGGGTATGATGATTAGTTGCCTAGCAACTGGGCAAATCTAGATATTGAATTTCAGTAGATCCAAAGAGGCAATAGAAATGGGAAGTTTAGGCTGATTGGAGTGAGTTCCAACAAGGCACTAGGTAATGTCTGTCCCTGGCCCAGCAGCATAGGCATGAAAAACATCTTAAAGCCTGAAGCCTTGAATTAGAAAGCTTGGACTTAAGTCTGAACCAAATTCATCAGTCTAAGAAGTGAACAGACAGTGGAGGAGAAACTCTACAGTACCAAAGATAAGCTATGAACGAGGACTTGAACAGCATGTTTACTAGTTAGATAATGTAACAGGGATTTCTCTGTATATTAAGACAGGTTCCTCAGCCTAAAATGACACATTCACAGCACAAAAGACCTAAAAAGTGATTTCTACCCTACTATTTAACCTTGTGGCTACCAGTCTGACAAGTCAAGTGTTTCTCTTTGCTGTGTTTTATTCAATATTGTAAGCAACCTCATTCTCAGTTGTGATTAGGCATACAGCAAAACACAAGTTTAAAATACAAAATAGGAAACTCATTTTTAGGGTTTTTGTGGGTCATAGTATTGTTTATACTGTGTCTTTTAAATTCTTATTTGGCCATTACATGCCTTGTGTCAAGTGGTACCACAAACACATTATCAAGAGTTGTAGATTACAAATAAAAACAGAATTTTCATTTTACAAGCAGTAGAGTGGAGGACAGAAGAGGAAGCAGATTGCAATAAAAGAGCTTCTACAAAAATACCTGAGGCCATGCAGGAAAGGCATTATCTAATGTCCATTGTAGGCAGCATTCAATCCAACGGGCATGCCACAGGTCTCAGCACACAGAATAAAAAAGCAAAGGCCCAGGGCAATACTGGTAAGGCACCACATGATATGCAAGGTGCAGAAAAATGGTCTTTTTCTGTCTTTCTTAAAGGGGACCGGTCACCCGAAAAAAAAAAAAATCCAAATGCTATTTTATCACATTAGTCAAGCAAAATAAACTTTTATTACACTTTATAAATTATTTAAATCTTCTTTCCTTCTTTCTAGGAATGCATCATTATAGCAAGCAGGCAGGCACCATTTTGTGCACGCTGTTATAAAGGCAAGCCTTGCATCATCTCAAAGTCTTGTTTGTGCACCAGAATGGAGGACCTGATGTCTATCCCCATGCACTGGTTACACAATAAAATGGTAAATAGAGAGGAGGAATGTGGGGAGTGCAGAGACATCTAGTAAGTGCTGAATGGAAAGTGAAAGTAATCGCCTGCTCCGCCTCTATGCCTAAGAGAGTAGACGCAAGCAATATTTGATTGACAGCTCATATTTTGAAATGAGTTTACAACAGCTATGAATGCTTTAATAAAAAAAAGAATTTGGATTTCATGTTTAATTTGAAAAATACTTTTATTATACAGTTTTTTATGTCTGGGTGACAGGTGCGCTTTAAAGGGGACCTGTAACCCAGACATAAAATTCTGCATACCATAAACATAACTGTCTGTTTGCATAAGACAGAGGTAAAGAAGACGATGCAGTAATTATTTGTTTCTGGTCTGTCACAGTCTGCCTTTCACATAAGGTTGTCACCTGTCCAGATTTCACTCAGACAGCCCGGTTTTTGGAAGGGCTGTCAGGGTGCCTGTCCGGATTTCCTAATTTGGAAATCAGTACTGGACATTGAAGTTAATGACATTGCGATCAGCCAATCACTGATTGCCACGTCATCAGCCCCACCCCCACCATCATCTACCCCACCCCAATGTCATCTGTCCTGCCCCCAGCCTTTTTCCCCCCAATTTCAAAGGTGGTAACCCTGCTTTCACAGCTGCATTGTCATCATCAGGGAGCTGCAGACCACCATAATATCTGTAGCCAATGACAAAGTTAAGGACTAACTTGCAAAAATAGTGGGAGCACTTACCAGGTACTAAGGATTCACTTGTGCATGTCACAAAACCGGAGATCCCAACGGTTGCTTTCAATGAGTTAAATGAATCTGTAGGTGCAGCACCAAGGAATCCAGGAAGTAGAAAAATTTAAAATATAAACCTTTATTCCAGCATTTTAAAATGGTAGTAGAAAAAAGCATGCCCCACACTGCATATTGGGCTGTTCACTCAAAGTTAAGGACTGTAAGAGCACAAAACCCATTTCCTGAGTCAGGTTAACAACTACCTTGAGCTCTTGTGCTCCTAATGTCTGTATTAGTGATGTACGGGTCGACCCAATACCCTCGGGTCGGGCGGGATTGGGTCAACCACACTTTTCACAGGCCCCCAGCCCAGCTGTCCCTCCCACAGTAATACAGTGGCTCCCAAAATTGCCATCAAAATTGCCAAAAGTTCAACTCACTTGCATTTCTGACCAAATTAGGTACTGCAAGATTACATACCTGACAAAATATAAACCGAGTGGCATTTGTAAACTCTTTAGCACTTGTATACAATCAGGGCTAAGCCTAGGGCGGCGAAACTTTAGGGGCGGCATGCCGCCCTGCCTCTTTCTAAACTACATTGGGAACTCCAAGTTTCCCTGCGCTATGGCGCATGCACGTGGTCGCAGAGGGGAGCTAGTACTCTGAGACCTCGGAGTGCCAAGCAGGGAAATCTGGTCCTGTATACAACTGTATACTTTGGGGGTGATCTCTAACATTAACCTCTCCTTTTCTAATCACATAAGCACCATTGTAAAAATTTGTAATTTTTTTTATTGCAGAATTGTCAAAAATCATCTCTTCCTCTCTCACACAATAGCTAAACACATATCTATAACCTCAAACTATACCATTTAAACTATTGCATTTTGCTACTAACTGACCTCCCACCTCCCCCTTTCTTAAATTCTGCTACTAGAATACTCAATTTTTAGTTTTTTGAGCTACACTGGAGTTAATGCTACTCCATTTTTGGTCTGTGTGAGGTAGATAACTAGATTACTAGTATACTACCCCCTTCCTTTACCCATTGTTGTGATTGTTTTGTTAGCAGGGGTCAATTATGCAACAATTATCTGTGCTCTGATAATTTAATTATATACTTCACAACATACATGATTAAACCAATATGCAAAAGGTATCTTCAACAAAATCTCTAGTAATGTGGCTAAAAAATGTTGTATGTTACATACTGAACTTATTGCACCAGCCTAAAATTTCAGCTTTTCAATAGCAGCAATGATCCAGGACTTCAAACTTGTCACAGGGGGTCACCATCTTGGAAAGTGTCTGTGACACTCACATGCTCAGTGGGCTGAGCAGCTGTTGAGAAGCTAAGCTTAGGAGTCGAGCAGAAAATAAAGGTTTGTCTGTAATATAAGCTGATTCTATCGGGCTGATTATTAAATTCTGATGCTAATTGCACTGGTTCCTGTGCTGCCATTTAGTAATTATCTGTATTAATTACTAATCAGCCTTATATTGTGACATTTCTATTCTATGTGTACTGTATATTGTGAGTGGGTCCCCTAAGCTCAGTAAGTGACAGCAGCACAGAGCATGTGCAGTAAATCAGCAGAAAAGAAGATGGGGAGCTACTGGGGCATCTTTGGAGACACAGATCTTTACTGCTAAAGGGCTGTGGTTGCCTTGGACCGGTACAGAAGCCCAGAACATAATGTACAACATTTCTAGCTACTTCTTTAGTTAAGTTTTAGTTCTCCTTTAAGCAAACAACAGTTTACCTACTATAGTTTTCAAAGACTTTCAGTGCTCTGCACTTCACTACAGCTCTTCACTTGTGTCTCTATTTAGAGCTACAAATGGTCACACTACCCACTCCCACTTGACTCTTGCTACTTCTTACCTCTCAAATTCTATCCCTGAATGGGTTGGTTTAAAAACTTCCCTCTGTCTCTTCAAAACTAAATTCAAAGACCTAACCCAGCCATACACTACCAATAAAATTGCACAAAAAGGAATTGCCATATGATTTTTGATAGATGCTTGTTAACATCCATGGAAGTGTTGAATCGGTCTATAGCAGCCATACAATCCTTTTGCATCTTCCCTGATATCTGCTTGATTTTGCTCTATAACATTAGTAGTACAAACAAATGAGCTTTCAGCAAATATTCCACCAAAGCCCCATGAGAGAAATATTGTTTTCTGTATGTGTTGGACTAGCTTAATTCTCAGAGATCTGGCCTACAATTTGATTTAGTCTTGGTACTTAACAACCATTGCTCCAACCACTGTAAACGACGGAACTTCTTACCCTTATCTGTGTGTTACCCCCCCCCCCCTTTTTTGATATATGGGCCCATGGTCCTTTTCCTTGTGTCTCTTAAAGGAGAACTCAAGCTTAACTAAAGTAGGGCAGAAATTTTGTACGTTATGTTTCGGGATTTTATTCCAGTGTAAGGCAACCACAGCCCTATAGCAATAAAGATCTGTATTCAGTAGCTCCCCATCTTTTTCTGCTGATTCAATAAACATGCACTGTGCTGCTGTCAGTTACTGAGCTTAGGGACTGACTCGCTGAATATACAAATAAAATAGATATAAGGCTGAGACTGATAAGTAAATAATTATTGATTAAACCAGCACAATTAACACCAGAATGTATTAATCAGCCCGGTAGAATCAATTATTTGACAGTCAAGCCTTTATTTAAAATTTTATAAAAGTGTTAAAAAATGTCACATCAATTTTTTAAAAGCAAGCTTGATAAAAAGCTTAGATGTTTAGGTAAAATATTTTAATCAGACAACTAAAATATAAATTAGTTGGCATATAATATACAAATACACAATATTCTGCATTACCAAAATTAGCCTGCAGATGCTGCCCAAGTTAGCTGTGAAATAAAAAAATTACATGAAGTCACACTAGATACTGTGATTTTGGACTTGAGTGGATACAAATTTGAGCCGGATAAGGATTGTGGACATTGCTGATATTTTTAGGACTCATATTTAGCTTACAGTAGGCCAGTGCAAACATTATTAAAAGTGGGTAGTGGAGACATTTCTTCCACCCAGTGGCTTTAAAACAAGAGAAAGAGATCTAGCTCCCATTACATCTTTTTAGTATTAAAAAAAAGAAAGTGTAAATAGCGGCATCATCCTCATATTGATTCAGCAGAATATGACTCTTAGGCGCACTTTTGCCAATAACAGTCAGATTAGACTTTGGCCTGGCCCACAGCTACTTGGGTGCCACCAGAACTTACTACATGAGAATCCAGTGACTCCCACAGGGTCAGACAAAGAAGGCAAACATACACTGCAAGGAAAGAAAGAAACTAGACTAGGCTGGGTCAGTACCAGAAAACAACAGAAGAATTGTGAAAAACACAAACACAGGAACAAGCCAGGGTCAGAATCATGAAGTCTATATTAGGGACAAACCAGGGACGCTGGTGCCAGGGAACAGCGGTAGCAGAAATCAGAACAACCAAGAAACAAATACATTTTACCTATAGCAGGCAGTGAGTGAGTGCAGAGCAGGGGGTTTTATAGACAGACTTACGGCTAACACTATGCACCTGTGGCCAGATTAAGAGCAGATGAAACAAGCCATGCCTACATGGAAATGCAAAGGTACCAAAAGGTCAGGACCTAACCCAGCTGTCTGCTGATTTATAACAGACTACATGGAATCTATAGGTCACTCAACAGGTCCTCAACTTTTCCATCCTATGCCCATGATGCCCTTAGCATGCATGCTAATCCATACAGCAGCACCATGCATTTAGAAAAACACAAAGGAAAGTTTGGATTCAGGAAACATGAAGTTACATAATACACAATAACATGAGCAATAAAAGCCCTTAATGTTTATCAAATCAAAAATAAATATCCTTACACTTTAATAGACTTTAACATTACCCATCAAACCAGCTGAACCCTCAATCACCACACACACGTGTGTGTGTGTTGATCATAAAACATTTAAAGGTGCTTTTCTAATTATATCAACAGCAATTTGTAAAGTACTTGCTGTTAAGTTGGTTTATATGAAGGTCAGGATGAGCTGTAGGTATAGGACTAGAAGGAAGGTACTGTATATTTAGGAATTATTGTATATACTGAATAACCATGTGGATATGGTTTATGAAAACCTGGAGCAAGATTATTCATTATATAAATTGAATGGGAAACTGGTATAGCACAAAAAGAAATGAGTATACAAGAAATGGGTGGTAAGTTCCTAAACAGACTAGCATTTAACAAATTTGTAAGGCAGACATGGGAAGTACAAGGTTTAGGAAGGCTGCATGTATTTATTAATCCATAACCAGGCCAGGGATCAGAACCAAGAGATCAGGAAGGAAAGGACAAGGCAAGAAACCGCTCATTTAGTTATTAAAGGAACATTAACACCAAAAAATGGAAATCTTTTAAAGCAGGGGTGCCCAAAAGGTAGATTGGGATCAACCAGTAGACCTTTAGATGGTGATCAGTAGATCTCAAGACAATGTCAGCAAATAGCTAGTCTGAATCACTCATGTTTCATGCAGATATTTAATTATGTTAAGAAATAGTTGTTTGTTAATTATAACAATATACATTTTCTCATCAATCAATATTTAAATAATATTTTCCATGGAACGGAATGCTAACAATACTGTAGATCCTAATGGGACATGACCACTAGAGGTAGTAAAATACTGACACTCTGTTCTAAAGTAATGAAACTATAATGTACTGTTGTGCTGTACTGGTAAAACTGGTGTTTTGCTTCAGAAATGCAACTGGAATTTATATAAACAAGCTTCTGTGTAGCAATGGGGGCAGCCATTCAATGCTGAAAAAGGAGAAATGGCACAGGATACACAGCAGATAACAGATAAGCTCTGTAGTATACAATGAGATTCTTCGGAACTTATCTGTTATCTATTGTTCATACTATTCTTGAATGGCTGCCCACATGGCTACACAGCAGCTTGCTTATATAAACTATAGTAGTCATTCTCAAGCAAACACACTTATTTTACCAGTGCAGGACAACAATAAATTCTATTGTCATTCCTTTCAAATGCTTTAATTTTTGGTGTTACTGTTCTTTTAAAGTGATACTGACACAAAAAATTTTAAACTAAATGAAAAGTTACCTTTAGGTCATGGTGATAATTTTTCACAGATAGTTCTGCTTTTGTAAGTAATTGTTATTTGAAGTTCTGTTGTGTTTATACAAATGGCCTGTAGATGTCACTGTGCTCAGACTTATACTGTGCATAGTTCATACAGCTTAAAAGTGAAAGTTAAAGTTACTGTTGTGTAATGGCTGCATGAGAGCCTGCTAATAAAGCACAGTTATACTCTACTCATCCTCGGCTACCTAAAGCATAACAAAGTGACGATGAGATGGCTCTTCTACCTCTGCAGCAGCCTGCACCTTTTCTCCCAAACCCTGGTGAGCCTACCATATCTTTTACTGCTTGGATCTGTATGTGTGAAAATTACATTATTGCTGTTGACCAAGGGGAGATTTCTGCTGCTAGAAAGCGTGCTTTACTTATTCACTGCCTGGGAGCAGAGGGACAGTGAATATTCTATTCATTACCATTAGCGGATGATACTTATGAAACTGCTCTTACTGCTTTAAAGAACTTTTTTGTGCCAAGAGTAAATGTGGTTGCTGAAAGATATAAATTCTGCCAATGTGGACAACGTAATGGCGAATCCACAGAACAATTTGTAGCAGCTTTGAGAGAGCTGGTTGTTACCTGTGAGTTTGGGAATCTAACAGATGAAATGCTAAGAGACCAAATAGTGGAAAAACAAACTCACCTCACATTAGAGAGAGACTGCTCCTAGAGCAGGATTTAACCCTTGCAAAGACTATTACAGTTGCTAGCCAAATTGAAACAGCAGTGGCAGAGGCTAAAACTCTCAGTCAGGGAACTGCTGGGAATGTACAGATTGTGAATTCAGCACTGTTGCCTAATAATGCGCAGTCACAGGCAAAATACAGTGCTAAGGAAAGGGATTCACCTACACTGCAAAACCATACAGCAAATACAAATAAAAAATACTGCTTTCACTGTGGTTCAACACAACACACTGCAAATCATGTTACATGTCCTGCAAAAGCTTTACAGTGCCGCAAATGCAAAAAGGTAGGACATTTTGCTAAGATCTGACTTAGTTCTGCTAAAGATGTTCATGAAGTCACTACTACAAATGTCACACTATTAAGTGTGGATAAAGCTGGTACATTTATTCCAGACAAGTTTATACAGTATGCACTGTCAGTGTCAGAACTGCTTCTGCTGACAAGGTACACTCCATTAACCTGATGCTTGATACAGATTCAGCTGTTTCTATACTACCAAAGGATGTTTTCTTGAAATACTTTGCAAAAGATCCGCTTGTTGCACCTGCCCTGAAACTGGTCAGTTACTTAAAGGATCCAATCCCTGTGCTTGGATGCTTGCAAGGGACTGTACAATTTGAATTAAATACTGCAAAATCTGGCTTTTACATTGTGAATAAGGGTACTGCTATACTTGGAAGGGATCTCTTTGCTGCATTAAACCTACAATTAGTTGATGGTCTCATTACTACAGCAACAGTGCCTGCCACACAGCCAGTGTCTACAATTTCACCACAAAACAACACTTCACTGGGCTGTGCAAAGAACCTTGTACACAAGAGAACAGATGTAACACCAGTACCATTCCCTGATTCAGCATGGGAAAAACTTGCTATTGATATTGTTGGTCCTTTTACAGATGCTCCTAGAGACTGTAGATTTGCTATAACCTTGATAGACTATTACAGTAAATAGCCTGAAATTGCATTTGTTTCTCATATAACATCAGCTACACTAATAACATTTCTGTCTACAGTCTTCAGCAGAGAAGGTAATCCAAAAGAGTTAATATCAGACAACGGACCACAGTTTGTCTCGTATGAGTTTGAATCCTTTCTGAGAGAGAGGAATATGCATAGAAAATCTTCAGTGTATTACTCACAAGCAAATGGAGAAATCAAGCAATTCAACAAAAGTCTGAAAGAAGCACAACAGACAGCAAATCTTACTGGGAAATCTTGGAAAGTATTTACAACAGAGTTCCTACATAACTACAGAGCAACATGCCATGCAACAACTCAATCATCTCCTGCTGAATTATTACATGGCAGACATATGCACACTGTTACATGTTGCATACATCAAACTTCCACAAAAGACTGTGCCTACAAAATCAGCTACTGCTGACATTGTGAAACGTCAACAAGCCAAATGCAAGACTTATACTGACAGATAACGTGATGCCAGAGAAGTACACTTTCAGCCTGGATCTTTAGTCAGAATTAAGAAACCAGGAATACTGAAACAAGGACAATCTAAATTTACTACACCACTTGAAATGAGACGCCAGCAAGGACCACACACATATGAACTGTCTGATGAACGCATATGGAATGCAAGTCGTCTTGCTCCTGTTAGATATGAGATGCATTGTTGCTGTTTACTACATTTGCCCAAATGCTTTGCTACTATAGGGGGAATATGTGGTGTTTATACAAATGGCCTGTATATGTCACTGTGCTCAGACTTATACTGTGCATACTTCATACAGCTTAAAAGTGAAAGTTACTGTTGTGTAATGGCTGCATGAAACCCTGCTAATAAAGCACTGTTATACTCTACTCACCATTGGCTACCCACACAAGTTCCTAAACCTGACTGTTTTGTCAACCTAACTGTACCTTCTAAACTAGTCAGTTACAGTTTCTAATACTAACAGACTCCAGCTACACAGATGTAGCAGCCCCTCATATAGGAACATGGGGGATTAGATGGGTAATGTAAAATAATCAGCAAATACTTTCATGGCAAAATTATAAATAGCATTCAAGCATAATGTTATGATAGATATTAAAAAAAAGTTTGTTTTCTGGTGTCAGTATCTCTGTAAGACAAGTCTTGCATATACACCAGAATGGGGGACCTAATGCCCTACACAATTAAAGAGTGTTAGGATGAAGGGGGAAACTGAAGAGGACAGTGACATCTAGGAAGTGCTGAATGGAAAGTAAGTCATTGCCTCGGGTATGGAGGCGGGGCAGGCAATATATGATATTTAAACACTTTTATAACAGATATGGATGTTTTAAGGAAAAAGGAATTCAGGTTTCATGTTTAATTTGCAAAGGACTTTATTATACAGTTTTTGCTATCTGGGTGACAGGTCTGATTTAAATGAAAACTTTACCCCCAAAATGAATATTCAAGTAACAGATAGTTTATATAACTCTGTCTGTTAATTGGCTCATGTGACCTTACAAGTATGGTTTGTTTGGTTTGTTTGTATGCACCATTAATCCTACAATACCAGGGGGCGGCCCTTATTTTTTAAAATGGCACTTTTTTATTTAGGATTACCCAATGGCACATACTACTTAACAAGTATATTATTATGAAATTGTTTATTTAAATGAAGCAGGGTTTTAAATATGAGCGGTTTTATGCAATATCTTTTTATAGAGACCTACATTGTTCGGGGGGGGGTATAGTTTTCCTTTAACTTTGAGTTTATATTCTAACATATAACAATAGAACAATAGGAAAAACTAACATTACATTCTAGTACTTAGAAATATAAATGTTGAACCATGTAGGGTTCAGTATTCTGCAAGCTCAAATAGTCTTCTTGGTGCAATCATAAAGTTGCCAGCTATCAGATCAATCAAATTTCAAGTGGATCCTCTAAACTGTCAGTGGGAAGGAGTCCTAGTGTCTGCCATTATGTACTGTTACTGGAAATGTGGGATTGGAGGCAGACTAATTGGACTGTAAGCCATGAATGTACCCTGAATTGACAAGATATCCACCCCTTTGCTGAGTTTTTCTCTGTTCCTGTTGTTTTATGAGGGAATGGATAAAAATTGTGAAATGTAAACACACTGACAACAGCGATTCTGTTCCCTTGAATATAACATTTCAGCTATAAATACTGATTCAGCCGAGATTGTGTGCATGATGGACAAAACATACGTTATACTTTTTATCTATGGTATACATTCATATCATATATATATATATATATATATATATATATATATATATATATATATATATATATATATATATATATATATATATATATATATATATATATATATATACTCCCTATATGACAACAGTTCTCTCTATGCAATTTAATGATTTATATTATCATTTTATGATTTATATGGATGCTACAATCTGTCCCCAACATGAAATAAGTTTTACATTCATTTTACTTCAATGGTTTATTGTACTGAGCTGGTCTATCTTACACTCAGAGACTTTATTGGTGAATCGGCACTTTTGGAGACAAGACGAGTGTTTCAATTGGTTAAAATGCTTGTAAATGTATATAAAAACTCCCTTGGCTTTATCTCTTGGCTAACAACAAAATTCAGCCAACTTCCAAAAGGCCAGTGACCTCATTTTTACACCCATGGTCATACTGAATCTTTACAAATGAAATGGTAATGCAGAAATGTTATTTTGCCCTATTGGTGACACAGTAAGACTTTAATCTTTTACTCTAATGCAGGCAAAACATTACATTTTGAAAAACCGCACACAATGTCACCATGGTAACATGATCATATAATTATATGGAAACCTGGAAAGAAAATTAAAGAAAGAACATTACAAAAGCATCTGGAAAGGAGGAAAAAAACTCTAGCACTTGAAAAATAAAAGACAAGGCTACTATGATTATTGTAATGCAGATAGAGTTATAGAAAGTGCAAAATGCAGGCATACGATATATTAATTGCCAGAATTTAAATAAGATTTTTTTTTTCATTTCATTGCAAATTGTTTTTTTTTTGTGTTCAATTAAAATATCAAAGCATCAAATGACTGTGTAATATTAATGAACCTTTAAGAAAGAGATATATACAAAGTGACCTCAATTCTAGGAATAGTAACTGGGTCACTTTAACACAGTTATACATTGCAACTATTTTTTTTTGCAAATATTTTCCCAATATAGAGGCATTGCTTTTGTTACCACTATTTTATACTGCAAGAGGAAATGTCACTGTAATGAAGGGGGTAATGACCCCCATTAAACTAACACTTTTTTAAAAACCCTCAATTAATTCAGATTCAGGATTAGGGATCATTCCTCATTATGAAATAACATACAAATGAACTAACAGCAAGTTCCACAAATTATAAGGGGTTTAGGAACCATGGAGGCCCCCCTGCAGCCGCAGGGTCTGCGTCCTTTGTAGTTATGCCCCTGGATGTGCTGTTTAACTGCTGCTGCTGTCAGGAAAAAAACAGCCTGCTAGTCAGGGCTTCTTTTAATATGAAATGCTCTGGGGCTGACACACATGGACAGGTGAAATTCTAACTTCCACTACTACATATTCATCACTCAAGGTGCTTCCCATTTAATATTATCCAGAGTAAAGGGGCATTGCAGCAGCCAAGACCACTGGTGAGCAAAATGCCCAGTGTGCCACAACCATGAAGGCTAATGCTGCTAGTGCAAGTGGCTATTAAAGTGCTCGAATGTGTGCTTTTAGGATGAGACCCATCTGTACTTGCTATATCAGGAAGTTTCAGTTTATATAAATAGAAGTGGCACAAATTACCTTGTACCTTGTAAAAATCCTCCACCGTAAAATCATGGCAGAATACATTTAAGCAGCAACCAACTGGATGTTTTGCTGTACTGGCCAATATACATATTAAATTAGTGCAGTCTGCCTTCATAAAAGGCTGCATCACTTCACCCTTCTTTCTTCCAGGCTTATTAAGCTGCCATTAACTTTGTTGGGTTTTGTAGTGTTTGTGAGGTTGAGTTGTATGTATTCCTTCAGCTGTAGCCAAGCAGCACATATGCCCTTCAGTATGCATAATATGGGAAAGTTTATGAAGTCAATATGCCCTAGAGCTGCCTTAAAACTGTTATAAATTGATATATTTTTCTGTACCCTTCAAAGATTAGTACAGAAGTTTAATAAGCAGCAACTGTTCTAAGAATTTCACAGAACAATGTGATGATTTTTAATTGAGACAGTAGGCCAGCCTAAATAGAAGTCCAAATTTGGAGTAATTCACTAACTTCTGCATGACTGTGGCCTCTTAGAGTTCTAAGTGAACTAGTGAAGGCACTGCCTGAATAGCATTAACTCAGGCAGGATAATAAGCTTGCTTGTAAACCAGCTTGAATGAGGTTATTGTGTATCTCCTGTGTAATGGGAATAGCTCTACAACTGGTACAACTCTACAACTGGTAATTTGTTCTTGAAGCAATCTTATGTCTGTAGGTAGCATTTAGGAGCTTGTTACCTGGTAAGCAACCAGTGGAGAGAATACACATGTATATTGGTTGTATATAATAGTTAATTACCAGAAGTATTCTCCTTCCATCATATTAAGATGCAGGGCTTACTGATTGGATAGATCAAACAGGTATAGCCCTAGTTTCCAATTTGCAAATATATATATAATCCTGCCCAATGCCTACATTGGCTGGGTGTATACCTTTCTGTTCATAGGTGCTACCTAAAGTTCTTGCAGAGAGATCAGAAGCAATGGATTGTCACGTTTGTGTGCTTGTGTAATAGTAATACCTGTCTGAATTTAGGTTACCCTCATAAGGGTCAACTTTCTGGATATATATATATATATATGTGTATATATATATATATGTGTATATATATATATGTGTATATATATATATGTGTATATATATATATGTGTATATATATATATGTGTATATATATATATGTGTATATATATATATGTGTATATATATATATGTGTATATATATATATATGTATATATATATATATATATATATATATATATATATATATATATATATATATATGTATGTATATATATATATATATGTATATATATATATATATATATATATATATATATATATATATATATATATATATATATATGTATGTATGTATGTATGTATGTATGTATGTATGTATGTATGTATGTATGTATGTATGTATGTATGTATATATATATATATATATATATATATATATATATATATATATCTGTAAACAGTGGCATTGGTCAAAAGAATAGATATCGGCATCTGATGAAGTGTAATGAGGGCTTTTAAGAGGATTTATCAGGCCTACAGTGGTGAGTATTTGTATGCCAGTTTATTGTCAGGATTATCATGTTGAAAGCTGTTTACCTGGTATGTTTTCAGACTTGTCATTTCTCAGTAAACAGTTCTTGCTTTGTGACATATTTAGTGGCACAGCACTTTCACGTCTGACTCTTTTGGAACCAAAATAAACAGAGGCATTTAAACAGTTTTTTGCTTAGTTGACAACTGTTTCTCTCTCATCAATGTAGGATTATAAATCCCACTTATGTCTTCTTTGGGATCTACCTTGTTTACACACCTGTTCACAATTTTTGATTTTAGTGCAGCTTTCATTAAATGAGTCTCATTCATAAGGACCCTCATCTTTCACCTTGTTTTATTACAATTGTTTATATCTTCTCCTGCAGCACATTAGGGCATTGGCACACATAGCACTTGGTCGCTCTTAGGAGATCACCTCTTCCACAGACAACAAAGCAGCCAAAATTGTACCGTGATTATGCTATATCACTGCTTGTGTTTTATATTAAGCAATATCCATTCTTGTGCTTGCAAAATTTTAAGACACTGTCACCTATAAGAGAAGTGATATTCCACAGATGACAATGCACTGTGTGTGCCTTTGCCCATACAGGGAATACATTAATACATATACAAAACATTTTTCATATACAAATATTTAATTAGATTCACAGTTACAATTGCATAGTCTTAGGAGACAATAGGGGGAGGGCCCTTCTTACAAGAGCTAACAATTTAAGTGGGAGAAGAACCTCCCACTCTTACAGGGTACAACAGATGTCATTATATATAGAATAGGTTTCGCAACTATTAGCTCTCCATAGCATAAAGTTCCTTACTAAATCTTCGTGCCTTCTTGAAAAAAATAATCAACAGTACTAAAGAAGCAAACACACTGTGGGCTTAGCCGAGGTAATAAGTCAAACTGTGAGTTATTATATCTGGCATAATAACTCCAAATTCCCTGAATTCAGTGGTGCTCGTATAGCTGGAGAGGAAATCACCAAAACTAATATATTTCCATTCACTAAATTTAAAACCTGTTTTTAGGCAATATTAACAACAACAGAAATAACACCAGGTCAGACCAAGTGTTTTATAGGAAAAAATAAGCTTCGTAGGATAGTTAACGTCTGGTCAATAGATGGTATTAATAGCCATTTTTTGATAAAACGTTTCAGTTTCTCTAATTGAAATGGTTTATAATACTGTATGTATTTTTGAGAAATGTAAAAATTGTCTGAAATTCGGAAACAATCTTTAGCGAAGTTGGACCCATGTCTTATATTTTAAAAAATAAATAAAATATTGTATAAGATAAAATATAGCTTAATAGAGAATGAGTAACAAAATCATTTTTTTTATGTTCTCTAGACAGCAAGGTACGACTGACTTAGTGCATTAAACCTCTACTAGGGCTGCGTTCTGCATGCCATTTTATTACCAATTGAAGGGCAAGTCAACCCCAAAATAACAATATGCTGAATAAAACAAAACATAATTCTGAGCAACTTTCCAATATACAGTTAGGCCCATAAATATTTGGACAGAGACAATTTTTTTTCTAATTTTGGTTCTGTACATTACCTCAATGAATTTTAAATGAAACAGCTCAGATGCAGTTGAACTGCAGACTTTCAGCTTTAATGCAGTGGGTTGAACAAAAAGATTGCATAAAAATGTGAGGAACTGAAGCCTTTTTTAACACAATCACTTTGTTGAGAATATGACCTGTATGCCTATTTGAGAGTAATTATGTTTGGACTTGGGGGTGGTTCTGGGATTGTTATTATTATGACACTTATGACTTTTAAGTATGCTATTGCAAGATTATGCTGACTGTATTTGAGAGGTACATAATGTTTGATCTGAACCATGTAACCTGTGTTGGTTAAGTATTAGAACAAACCTTGCTCTGTTATACATTATGTACCTAGTGGATGTGTCAATTGTTTGTCAGTTGCCTTTAAATAGGATATGATGTCATTAGACTTGATGATGCTTAAAGGACTAGTAACATCTAAAAATGAAATTGTTTTAAAATAATAAAAATATAATGCGGTGTTGCCCTGCACTCGTAAAATTGCTGTGTTTGCTTCAGAAACACTACTATTGTTTATATAAATAAGCTGCTGTGTAGCCATGGGGGGCAGCTAATCAAAGGAGAACAGGCTCAGGTTACACAGCAGATAGCAGATAAGCTCTATAGAACATAATGGTGTTATCTGTTATCCACTATTTAACCTGTGCCATATAGCCTTTTTTCAATTTCCGCCATTGCTACACAGCAGCTTGTTTATATGAACTATAGAAGTGTTTCTGAAGCAAACAGATCATTTTTAAGAAAGAGGCTGAAGCCTCGAAACGTTGCATGTATACTTGGCTAAGTAAAGGCTTTTTTCTTTTATGCAAATAAGGAGTCTGGACTTTTTTGTTTGCTATATAATTTGTCCACAGGTTTGGACTAAGTCTTAGATTGGTATAGTGCTCGACTCCAGTTTGTACCTATATATCACAGTAATAATTATTATTATGTACATATTGTAGGGATTGGCTGGATAAATCAGGCACATATATATTTATATATATTTATTTGATTGTTGAGTTTAGAGTATACTGTTTGCTGCATGAGGTAGAGTTAGTATGTAGAAGGGCCATGGTGGGAAGGTTTTAAAAGAAGTAAGAACATCTGAAACAAATTTTGCATAGTAATGCACACCATAATGTCTGGGTGAATAAGTTATAAGTGTACATAAAATACTTACAAACATTATGGACTATGTAGCTGTAAATGGAAAATGTGCTAGTCTAATAACACATAGCAACCAACTAATTCTGCTACACCGTAATGTAAATTCTTTCAAAAATCAGAACAGAAAAATGGCTTTTGTCCCTTTAGCCTACATAAGAACGCTGATCATACAACCTGATCAGAAACAACTAACTGTTTGAACACGTCAACTTTTAAGTATTGGGCTATGACTCAATAACAGAATGACTTGGAACATGAATAAGTAGTGGGGCATTGTCGGATATAATCGGGATTTAATCAGTAATAAGGAACCAGTAATAAACAAGAGCAGTCACAGGAAAGTCTACTCATAACTTACACAGGACAACCGCACAATATGAAATTGTTAACAGCAAAAACATATTTTTATATTTTAAAAAGAGAGGTCAAAATGCAATTGTTATTTCTATGGTTCTGCAGGTGATTAACACCACAAAACTGTATGAAAACAAGTCACGCTGAGTCATTACACAGTCATGATGCATTCAGCACTGCTGCTAAATGGAAGTTAGAGCATTGCAAACCAACTATAAATGGACTTCTAAACAATGCCCACTAGCTGTTGCACCCATGACCCACAATCAGTCAAAAATTAACTGAATGCACATAAGAAATTGTCAAGTTCAGATGTTTTTATTCTCACATAGAAACATTCATTTAGTATCTCTTGGAAAACAAAGCCTGCAATGGTATATAAAAGGTGTAGATTACTTATCTTGGACTAAACAGGACAGACATCTGGTAGGGAGTCTGTAAAAACACTTTCTCGTTTTTATATACAAAAAGTGCATAATTTTTCATCTAGTACAACTCTTAAGGGCATATTTATCAAAGGTTGAATTTCAAATTCATGGGAGTTTTTTTTAAAACTCCCATAAACTCCCATGAATTTGAAATTCAACCAATCTAAATATATTAAAAAAAAATCAAATTTTCCAAACTTGTGTGAATAGGATCGCACCGAAAACCGTAAACACTCAATTCGAGTTGTAAACATTCGATTCGAGTTGTAAACACTGAATTCAAGTTTTAAATACTCAATTCAAGTTTTTTCTCCAAAGTTGTTTTCGCCAAACAACTCCAAATTTAGCCCAGCAATTCCACAGGTTTTAGGGGGTGAATAGTCTAATTCGAGTTCTTAAGGGCCAATGTAGGATAAAAAAAAACCTCAAAATCGAATTTTAATAATTCCCTATTCGAATTTGACAGTTTTGGCCATAAAAAAATTTGAAAATTCGAAGTTCGAATTTTCACCTCGACCCTTGATAAATCTACCCCTTATTGTAGAAAGTGAAAACAAAGGCAACATTCTGATTAACTGCTGACAACATTATTGCTAACTATAATTAAAAAGTTTCCATGCTTTCTTTTAGACATCATCATTTATAAACTGTATATAGCATTATAAAGTAAACTGGGATCTCGCTTCCTTTGAAGAGTATTAATTCATTATTAGTGTTAGCACTGTGTTTCCCTTTAACCATGAAACAGGAGAAAATTGTGGAAACAGCAAATAATTATTTTCTAAAGGCTTTCCCAAAGAAAGAATAGATAATCAACTTTTTCATGCCGGGCTTAAATTAACATTATCAGTCATCAAACAAAACCATCCAAAACAACAGTCTAATGTTTTCTAAAAGAGCACTTTCAGAGTAGAGTCTTTCAGATAAACATGCACACAAGCTTTCATCCCAAGTCTATTGAACAAACACACAGAAACTGAATATATTATGTGAAGCACTTACATTTGCCTCCCTCATAGCAGCAGTAAGATCCACTTGATGCACCAGTAACAAGAAATGCTGCTCGGTCTTTGTAAGGACATATCTCCAACAGGAGCAAAATTCATCTGTGCTTTGACCTAAATGCATTAAGAGGACCATTTTTTTTTTTTAATGTCTAGAGAAGTGGTGGCCAGATACATCTTAATTTTGGACTGCCCTTCCAGTTTTGTAATTGGCGATCAGTTTTGAAGGAATATAGCTTTGGTCCATTTATTATTTTTGATTGCAATAGCCATTTATTATTTAAACACATAAACCTCAAAACAAAAAGGAAGAAACCAGGGTCTTTGGATTCCACTGCATATTTTCAGCTCCTGTTCCTGAGTAATGCATCTCCACATATTTGCTGCAGTCACATTTTCCATGTTATTGAAGCGGTTTTGTTTGTTGAATAGAATATAATAAGCAGGGAGAAAAATCCCATTCATGCTAGAAGAAAAAAGACATTTAGAAGGGAGATTAATGAACTATTTAGAATGATAACAGCATACTGCTATTTTCAGATCAAAACAGATGACAGCCCCAAGAACTTGAATGAAAAATCAAAGACAAACAAAACTGAGATACCAACAAAAATAGTCATATTTTTCTGTTAAAATGAATGAAATGACACAGTGAAGCGGTTTTTTTTTTGTATGGAGAGGTCAGGAGTACCCAAACTGCAGTACTATATAACCAACCAAGTAAGATGTAAATGATGCCATATAGACTTAATCATACATGATAAATGAAAATCTGTTTCTGGCATCCAAGGGATAGAAGCTCCAGTTTAAAATCTGGTTATATTGCTTACAGGCCTTAACTAGTTAATTAGCAACAAACAGTAATAGAGATTTATCACATTTAAAGGATGGAAACTGGGCTTTGAGACTTAATTCATCAAGTTCACCCCAAATCTTGTTTGTGATTCTGTGTGTGTTCTTTGTGAGTTCCACATGACTCCAATACTTCAGTGAGTCATTGTTATTGCAGAAATCAGATTATTATATGATTAGTTCATTGCTGTGACTAGGGTTGCCACCTGGCCGGTAAAAATGATGTTTCATCCCAATGTTATTAATAGGGAAAAAAGATAAATATATAGGAAGGCCGGTATTTTTTTCCAGAAAAGGTGGCAACCCTAGCTGTTACTCAAAATACAGGCAAATAAACTACCAACTATGCCTGGAGTTGAGGGCATATTTGTGCTTGATAAAGGGGCAACTTTAGGAAAACTTATACTTAAGAATCCAGATGGATTTTTTTAGCATCTTTTTTTAGAACATTATCCTGATATTCAGGAAAGTTTTTATGAATTGACACCTTTATCAAAAAAAGATAGCATTGTGTATTGAGCAGTCAAATCAATGTGCTGAGTAGTGTTCAACCGAGTAATCAAATACTGTTTAATGGAGTGTCAGCAGTCAGTGCAGCGCAGCATCAGCAATGAACACTAACACCCATCCCATTACTCCCTCATGCAAGTTGCATATAGGCAGAAATTATTCAGGCAATTGTTTCTGCACTGGAAACAAGTGTGAAAATGTACAATCCTGTATCAGCTCCATAGCAACTTCAATCTGTAGGTTTTGAATCTAATAAGAGTTTAATAATGCATTAATTGAAAAAAAGTAACAGAGGGTTTAGTCCAGTGATTCACAACCAGTGGCTCGTGAGCAACTTGTTGTTTACCAACCACTTGGATGTTGCTCTCAGTGGCCTCAAATCAGAATTCAAATCAGAACACCAGGGACTTGTTTCATGCTTGTGTTACTCCCGAACTCTTTTTACATTTGAATGTGGCTCATGGGTAAAAATGGTTGGGGACCTCTGGTCTAGTTAACATGTTAAGAAATGCAACTGGTAGCAAAATAAGTCCCACACTCTATTTTGACTAGAGGTACGACAGAAAGGGGGGTAAGATTAAGGGGACAATTTGGTATAAGAATAATATTGAATGGCATGTACAATGAGGAAATAAAGCAATGTGATGCAAAAAAAATAAATAATAAATAATAAATAAAATAATAAATAATAATAAATAAATAATAATAAAATAAATAAAAGAACACACAGTAAAGTAAACAATTAACAATAGGTAACCTAAAATGAAAAATAGCTGAGATTAGCCAATCTAGGAATTATACTCTTATTGAATTTTGCATACAAATATCTGTAACAAGTCAAATTTTATTTCACATAAATAAGCAATATATAACCCTCAAAAATATATGCCTATGGGACATTGGACAGTAGACTGCGTGTAAAAGTAGTTATTTATTGATGTCCATATTGCAAATTATAAAAAATGTTATGTTTTTATTAAGTATTTAATACATCAGGTAGATCCATGATCTATCACTCTGGCAACATTAATTGCCATGCAATTGCTCAGATCTAAAAAGTACTATAGGTTCTAAAGGTAATATTCAGGTGGTAAAAGTAAAAAGCTTGGTGGAATGAAATTTGCTTTACAGGTTACACTACAGATAACTAGAGATGAAGTGCATGCATAGCACACTGTATTTAAAATAAAAAATAAAGTGCATTAGCACATATTATACTGATCAAGACAGAATTTTTGAAGGTTAAAATCAATTAACATAAAACACACACACGGTTGATCTTTGACAAATACAAATATGCTTAGTTAATAAAACACTTATTTATAGAGTAATATTTAGGTTCCTAAAACACAAAACATTTAACAGCATTCTCTTCAAGCGGTACAGTCATGTGTAGATTCACTCTAATAGTTTGTCCTATTAAATGAGTCCTGTGAAACTTTAGGAAAGTTTGGCAGCCTATGCTACTAAAATGTAAAGATTTGCAAATGAAAAGAACCAAACATTGCCTTTCCCACCCGTGTGATACAGCAGAGAAAAGGTTAATTGTCACATGCTATAGATCAATACCTCACCGGAACTGACTGCACTTAAAACTGCCATACAGACAGAAATAAACTAACTGCACAATCATTTAACTACAATTAAGTTCACACAGTGAGGATGTCTTGAAAGATATCGTGAAAAAGTGCAGAGCGCACAATTCTGCCACAAATCAGTTTCCCCACATTAAAGTTCTAAAAATAAATCCTTTCATGCCATGCAGTAACCTGTAACTGCTATAGTATATAACATTGCCCCATGTAGGTATATCATTCTGACTCTGTACTCATTTTCAGACTGTTTGCAAAAGGCCAAGTTCAGTTTTTGTTATTATTTACAGAAAATCTTAAGATTCAGAGTTTACTGTTAAAATAAAACTTAGGAAAATAAAGGCACCAACTCCCACACAAACCTGCAGTTGAATAACAAAGTTCTATGGCAGATGGCACAAATAGAATAACAGAAATGGCAGAACATTCATTCTAAATTGTGGCAATAACAAACTACTCAATATCTAAGCATGAATGCCCAAACTCTGAGTCTGCTCTCTTTTCACCCCTGAGAGCTCACCTTTACCTCTTATGATAAATGGCAACATACAAAAATCTAAAATACCTTTGTAAGCCCCAAGGAAAGACTGTGGACAAACAGATTATGTGATAGATTTCTTCCTCCCCACGCTTGGGCTGCCTCTTCTCTCTGCGGCTACAAGCAAATGCTCTGAGACTCAGTCGCATATTTAATTAGAAGCAAGCTGCTTGCACTATCAGTGTGTGAATCTACCTCTCCAATCTCTTGTGAGTCAATCTTTTCCATCTCTGATTTTCTTTTATATTTATGCTAGAATATTTAATTGTAGACAAAAGGTTACTCTGGCTGTATTCACTGCACAGAGGCAGAATAATCTGCTTTAAAAGGCTTGACATTTCAGGCTTTTCAAAAAGGCTGAAAAAATTATATCCCTGCTTTTGTTAATCAATGAAGTAGAACTCTCCTGAACAAAAGAATTAAATTGCTTGGTTGGTTTAATAAAACCAACAGAAATAGCTGCTTCCTCCTGGCTGTATTGTGTAGGCATGGCACACGCATCCAGAACTGTAATTCCATATGATTCAGGGGCAAAACTCTAATTTCTGCACACAGTTGGGTTTTTAAATCCTTTTCAAACACTATCCATTCCAGCTGGCTCTCTGAGGACAGATATATCATTAAACATGACTTTTTTTTATTCACATCAGCTTTATAGACCTTTCATTTTGAAGAGGATTAAATAAATTTATTTTATTTTTTATATTAAATATAATTGAAAAAAATTGTTGCTAAGATGTTTTTTCTGTAACAAAACCTCAACAAACCATTAATATTGTATTCTGACTACATGGATACATTTACACTTATTAACCATTTTCCAAGTTTTTCCCAATAACTTTATTTTCTTACCACTTCTTATAGGAAAGGCCTTTGGCTATGATGACCCCATATAAGTGTTTTAAATAGACTAGCATTATTTAAGTATTGTTGTAGGCACAGTATTATGAACTGAGTAGGGTTGCCACCCAGCCTGGCCAGAAAACATGCTGCTTGATGCCAATGTTATTAATGGGAGAGGAAGATAAAAATATAGGAAGGGCTGAAAAGGTGGTAACCCTAACTGTGAGGCAGACTTGGTGATCTTAGAATGCTGATGCCCCCCCTCCCCCATCATATATATATATATATATATATATATACACACACACGTATATATATGGTTTAATTGTTGTATAGCGGACTTGAGTATGGTGAAATTACGGAAAACCACCTTATATAGAAAACCCTGGATCCCAAGTATTCTAGATAATAGATCCCATACTTGTATATATAACATATATACAGGTATGGGATCCATTATTCAGAAATCCGTTATGCAGAAAGCTCTGAATTATGGAAAGGCCGTCTCCCATAGACTCCATTTTATCCAAATAATTAAAATTTTTAAAAATGATTTCCTTTTTCTCTGTAATAATAAAACAGAACATTGTACTTGATCCCAACTAAGATATAACTAATCCTTATTGGAAGCAAAACCAGCCTGTTGGGTTTATTTTATGTGTGCATGATTTTCTAGTAGACTTCAGATACAGAGATACAAATTATGGAGTGATTCATTAGCCAGAAAACCCCAGGTTCAGAGCATTCTGGATAAAGGGCTCTGTATCTGTGTGTGTCATATATATATATATATATATATATATATATATAGTATGTAAAGAAGAAGCAGCACTCGTCAATTGCAAAAATTGTATTGAAAGATCAGAGCATTACTCAAGGCAACGTTTCAGACAACACATGTGCCCTTTGTCAAGCCAAAAAAATTCTCTCAGCATCTCACAGGTATCACATTATATAGGCAACAGACAGGAAATTACCTCAGAATTTGCATATACATAGGTACAGAGCATTATCATATACATATATCTATAGAAACAAAAACAGGTCATAATCACGATTTAAACCCAGAGGATATAAAGATTTGAGCATATTAATCCACCATACCTCTCTTCTTTTAAGTTTCAATTCTCTATCTCCCCCTCTTCTCATAGGCGGTACTACTTCCAATACCATAAATTTAAGCTGATCTGCCGTGTGTCAAAATGTTTTGAAACAGGTAATGTGGTATTGCCCAAATTAATACTAGAACGATGTTGCGATATACGTGATTTGACCATCTGGGTGGTCTCACCCACATAGATGAGACCACAGGAACATGTCAACACGTAAATCGCAAATTTTGAAATGCACGTTAAATGCCCTCGTAATTGTATCTGTTGGCCGGTCTGGGGGTGAATAAACTCTCTACCTTTCAATACGAAAGGACATTGTACACAGCTTAGGTAGGGATACATACCCTTAGATCTGCCTCCCCAAAATGTATGTGCCTCCTTAGGTTTAGTTTTCACTAAAGTGGAAGTAACATACAAAGGACCTTTCTCAAGGCATATATATTCAATGGATGATCATCAATCGCTGTTGTTTGTGAATAAATTAATTTATTATTTCACACGAATTTCTTACATCTTATCCTATAAGATGTAAGAAAGATTTAAGTAGATTTTTTGTATGCTGCTCAATTTGGTAAAGGCACCAAGACCTTAGTTTACAGCCCGCTCCTTGTTTCCAATCTAAATGCGTGCTGTGCCCTCAATTTTTTTCCATTGAAAGCGCTGCCTCTGTACAGACTTTGGAATGGCTGCGGGCGAGGCTACACTGAAGAATGTGGCTACAAACTCAAACAGCACGTCAGCTGAAGTCCCCAAGTGCTGGTATTCTGATGAGAAAAAGCTGATTCAAAGTGTACTTTAGTTGATCACCTTCATGAGGGCAGTGGAACTTTGCAGCATGGAAAGGTATAGGGGGGCCCATGAAGCCCTACTTAATGAGCAATTTCAATATATATTGGTGAAACTGGACAACCTCTGGACATGTTGGGGGCCTTAAAATTAAGAGCTAAAGGATCCAGCAGCAGAGAGCCAGGGAGGATAAATCGAGCACTGCTCAATGGATGGTCGCTCTGTCGCCTTTTCTGAAGAGGAGCAGAAGTGGAGTTTTGATAAGTTATTTCTCAATACATACTTTGCAGTTTTAAAGTATAATTTGTCTTGGTGTTTTTTTTTGTTGTAAACTAACACATTTTTTAAAAATTGTTTTCGATGTTACTGGTCCTTTAAATGTTTTATTTTTGTGATAGTTCCCCTTTAAATAGTTCCCCTTTAATGAGCTGTTAAATGCAATAGTGTATAATCCAAAGATGATTCTTCTACCCACCTCCCAAGCTTGGGATAACACAGTAATGTGTAAGAGCCCTTGTCATGACACTGGCTGCATATACTGTATCCTCAGAGCTAAAGTACTAGAAAATGATGAGACACAAATGCTTTGACATCAGACTGGGCAGAGGATAAAGCTTGGCATTGCATTAGATTGTAGGTAACCTACAATTCTACAACAGGGTTGTGGCAACACTCCAAATCTATTCCAAACAAAAGTAAAAGCATAATAAATTGTAGTAATGTTCTGGCCAAAACTGATGTTAACACACAAACATGGGCATTAACCAAAATAAGGGAAAATAAGGGAAAATTGTATGATACTTACCATGTTTTTTCTTTCTTGGAGGTACTCCATATCAGTAAATCAGGGAACTAGGTATTAACAGACTCCTGGATAATACTGCAATAACTTACTGTTGCAAAGTACAGCAACTTGACATCAGCTCCAGGTGCAGAACTTAGTAAAGGACAGGAGACTTTGTATAGAATTAGCTGATCTCAGATCCAACCTAAAGGAAGAGAGCAATGACCAATGATACTAAGGGGAAGAAATCCTGCTAAGATCCAGTCCTACACATGGCACTCATATATAGAGTGACCCCCAACCTGGCCATCCCACATTCCTACAGTGAGAGGTGGACAGTGCCTGACAGATCATAGGGACCAACTTCCAGAACTTAACTATGCAGAGGCATACTAAGAACAGATCCTAAGAGTGAAATGTGTCAGAGATGAAAGATACACTATTTAAAACTGTTTATAACATAATCAAATCTGATAGCATATCAGGTGGGTAGCAATACAGTACAGGAGACCCCAAAAGTCAACAGAGAAGATTGCCTCACAAACAAAATACTGTAGGTAGAAAACCCTAAGGGCCCTGTCAAACATTCAAGAAGCCTATATGCGCTTATGCTGGCCTCTTAACCACTCACAGTATAGTATCCTGCCAGGGCCCCCTAAAGATTACTATCCTGCCAAAAGGTAGCCTTACTAGAAATGAATAACCTAAAGGTCCTAGCCTGAAACATGTAGTATGATATTGTGATATTCACTTCCCCAATTAAAATACGAATTGCGGTCTAGGACTAATGCAGTGGATTTGTCCTGCACTTCAACTTTTTTTCTGATCAATTCAATTGGGGTATTAACACAGGATACCCCACGGAATAACCAACAAAGGAACCTTTAGGGCTATTCCACACGGGGAGATAGCGACGCATTTGCGGTCGCGGCGACAAAGCGCCACGACAGTCGCCGCGACCGGCGCAGGCGACAGTTTTGTATGGGCACCTATGTAAAAACGCTTGTGCTAACCACACGAGGCGATGCGCTTTTCAACAGTCGCCTGAAAATGCCTCGCCAGGCTTTTTCAGGCTTTTTCAGGGCAGGAAAGAGCAGCAATTGGGTGCAGGGAGTGCACAGCTAATGCACCCATGGCGAGCGGAGGCCCACCTTTTCTTTTCATCTGCCCAGTCTGATGAGGAGTACTGGTATGGTGTATGTCCAGGGAAATACTGTACTATTGTTCCAACATTCACCTGTAACACATTTACTGTATCAATTTTGACATCAAATACATTAAATCTAGTTTTATAATTGAATCTAATTACATGTACAGTATTTAAGAAGCTTGGCATAAAGGTTGCTTGAATTTTCTTAAACAAGTTTGGCATCATGTCTTCCCATCTCATAAATGGTTTCTCATACCGTAAATCTGCAAAATACATTTTCAGGTGTTCGCTGCATGTATTTTCTGCCGATGTGACAACAATCAAAGCATGTCATCAGCATACAGGGTACAACTTTGACAAGTTAAATAAATGTAGTGGCTTAAAATATTTTGTATGGTAAAAAAAAATAATGATGTGTACAGATTTTTTTCCCAAATAGTTTAGCAAAGATGTGTTTTGAAAAAGGATGCTGTCACAATAATATTTCATTACCTTCCCAGCAGAAAACAAATCATCATATTACATTTGTTGCACATCTGATATTAAAATCATATTCAATACATTCATTTCTATGTAGGTCGATAACCTACTGTATGTGAGATATGAAAAATGAGGCATCCCTACTTTTTTCTGGGGCATCAATATAAACTTCACAAGCACCAAATGTAGATGAAGATAAAAGGGCTCATTTATGTGTGCAGACACAGTGGGCAAGTTGCATCCTTCCCTGCAGGTACTTGTGTCCAAATACACTCTTCACACTTCCATATAGTTGTGCTAAGCATCACTCAGTCCTTCCTGCCTTCCTTTCTGAAAGGAGCACTAAAGTGCCTATTAACGCTGGGAACCACCTCCAGATTAGGTGATAGCTCAAGGGTTCCTTGAGTGCTCTACATCAATCTGTATAGAGGGGTCGAAGATTCAGCGCATTGTTTCTTTCGTTTCCTTTTTATATAAAAGAGCAGCACCTATGATATGTCGATCCACTAATCAACGTTTAAGGTAAAATAGATAAAAGAAGTGATAGGTGTGCTGGACAACAGTGTTAGGATCTCCCAACCTATAAAGAAAAAAGCATTCCCGATGGTATAGTATGTTTGTGCCAGAACCTATTAAATTTGATAAATGAAACTACTCACAATGGTCTAGCAGTTGTCATGCCCGTAGGTGTTTAAATCCGGTAAATGCTTGCATCGAGAAAAAAAAACATTTTTCCTAGAGGGAAGAAACTCCAATAGTGCAGTATGGTAAGTATAATATAATCGGTGGGCGGTGAATACCGTCCACGCTTACCCCACAGTAGCTTAGTGATTGCGAAACTGAGAGCGCCTGTCTGAAGCCCAAGAGTTGTGTTCGCATTCAGCGCCGTGTCTCTTCGTGCTCGCTGGGGTTAGGAGCGGCTCTTACGATCTTCCGGCGTCCCTGCAGTAGAGATGTTAACCTCATAGGCGAAGCGTTGCAACGTTGCGGTAAGCGGGTCCGCCGCTAAATTTCCAGTATGATCTTTGGGTCCGCTTTTCTTTGTGGTCTCCTCGTGCAGATATACCTGACTCGGGAGTGGACACTCTCAGGAACAAAAAAAAAAAAAACTCTTATAGTGTAGTATTTTGTAGGGAGTTGTAGTTCCACAACCAAAAAAAATTTTTTTCTATTTGGTGCAGTTACCCTTTAAAAATCACCACAGGTGGCTAGTAGATGGGTACTTACAAACGTTCAAAATTATCAAGTGCACATCGTTTGTTGAATGATGTAAAGTTGCAAAATGTTTCTTCTATGCTGAAAGAGGTTAAAAGTGCGCAGAAATAGTGTAAAATCCCTTTTATTAAATATTTAAAAACCAATCGGTTACACTCACATTTCAGTAGTAAAAACCAGGCATATAGTCACTTTTCCATGTAAGTCCGTGCTGCTGCAAGTCTCTTTTAACAGATGCTGTTGGGGTCCCGACCAGCGTTTCCTCCAAAATCAGCTTGCTGCTTGTTTCCCTTCCGGACGCTTGGATGTGACGTCTGCTTACTTTGCCTTACGCGTTTCGTCGCTTTAGCGACGAAACGTGCACTTGATAATTTTGAACGTTTGTAAGTACCCATCTACTAGCCACCTGTGGTGATTTTTAAAGGGTAACTGCACCAAATAGAAAAAAAATTTTTTTGGTTGTGGAACTACAACTCCCTACAAAATACTACACTATAAGAGTTTTTTTTTTTTTTATCTCTCTCTTTTTTCATACTTTTTTTCCCTGAGCTTTTAGTTAGCGCTGACCTTTTAAGAAAATTTGGACTGTTTTTATACTCGAGGAGAAACGAGGATTGTTGGGTCGGATAATCAAAGGGAAAATACTCAGAGACTTTGGTCAAACCAACTTTTTTCACAAAAAGTTTTTATTGTTAGTACTCTCAGGAACAAGAAAGGTCAGTTCAATCCTAATTTAGCGCTGACCTAGTGGCTGATGGGACAATTGTCTCGTATAGAGACAGGTATTAAGCAATAGTTAGTCCGTATAGGATCATAGGAGAGTTAAACACTGTGTTAATAATGAATTAACTTTATTTAAGATTAATACAGGCCAGCGCGTTTCGTATTCAGTAATACTTCCTCAGGGGCAAAGGTTAATTCACACTTTCCGGTACCCTTTTATTTGGCTGGTGGGTGGTTCTCTCAATTAGCACGATTAACGATTAAAGATCTAAAACATTACATACATCAAATTTCCAAAATTTGATGTATGTAATGTTTTAGATCTTTAATCGTTAACCAATTAAACGGATTACTGTGTGCATTGTCCCACTGTCCCACTACCATGTGCAGAGGGTAAATACAATATATATAATGTTACGTGTTTGCGGAATAATGAGTCCTTTTTGGATTCTTTTGTGTAGCCGGTCTTTTCACAGTCTCTCCAACTGTTCCCCAAATGTTCAAATGTCAAAAAGAAGTTTTTTTCAGACCAGCGCCTGTGGCAACAAAAGAGTTAAATACCAAAAATGGTGCAGTATCTTTGGTTCAAGTGGTGTCACCCGGTGTAATTCGTAACTCTAGCGAAATCTTCACTTTTCACTTCCCCAAATACACCTTATGTGGATTCTCCGTTAGTGAATTTAAATACTTTTACTTCCCATTCACCGAATGAAAATTATCCTTAAATGGCCAGAGGGCCTACTCACAGACAACCTGGTTTATAGCGCCTTAAAACTGGATTCCCCACAAATTACTCTCCAGCCTTGCGCGTCCCTCCAGATGCTTGATTAAATGGGTAGGAAAACGCAAAATAGTGTAATACTGTTTAAAAATGACTGTTTAATAAAAAACAATTTCACTCACATTTCACATGTTAAAATCATCGCATAAGTCCGTTTGGATGGTGTGTGTTATAGTCCATCCACCTTTGTAGAGTACTGCGACCCTTCCTTGGACCTTTGGAGGTAACCCCTGGTTAGCACGATTAACGATTAAAGATCTAAAACATTACATACATCAAATTTCCAAAATTTGATGTATGTAATGTTTTAGATCTTTAATCGTTAACCGATTAAACGGATTACTGTGTGCATTGTCCCACTGTCCCACTACCATGTGCAGAGGGTGCTGTTTGATATTGCCATCACTGTTAATCTTTTGTATAACCAACAGAGGGCACTGTGTGATATTGCAGTCACTGTTATTCTTTCATATAACCAACAGAGGGCGCTGTGTGATATTGCAGTCACTGTTATTCTTTCATATAACCAACAGAGGGAGCTGTGTGATATTGCAGTCACTGTTATTCTTTCATATAACCAACAGAGGGTGCTGTGTGATATTGCAGTCACTGTTATTCTTTCATATAACCAACAGAGGGCGCACTGTTATTCTTTCATATAACCAACAGAGGGTGCTGTGTGATATTGCAGTCACTGTTATTCTTTCATATAACCAACAGAGGGTGCACTGTTATTCTTTCATACAACCAACAGATGGCGCTGTGTGATATTGCAGTCACTGTTAATCTTTCATATAACCAACAGAGGGCGCACTGTTATTCTTTCATACAACCAACAGATGGCGCTGTGTGATATTGCAGTCACTGTTATTCTTTCATATAACCAACAGATGGCGCTGTGTGATATTGCAGTCACTGTTATTCTTTCATATAACCAACAGAGGGCGCACTGTTATTCTTTCATATAACCAACAGAGGGCATTGTGGAATATTGTAGCCTCTCCCCAAGTGTACTGTTGGTATAGGAATGATTAAAAGTGACTGCAATCTCAGCTACTGACACGAGGTAGACTTTTTCAGCACATTTTGGATGCTGAAAAACTCGGCTTATACTTGGGTATATACGGTATATGCTCCTAACACTCCAAACAGACATTCTTTAGAAATTTCTTCAACAAACTCTCAGAAATCTCAGAGGGCAGAGTCATAGTGGGGGGAGATTTTAACACGACAATAAATAACAATGTGGATAGTTCACGGGATATCCTAGACAAACAGACAACCATCAACAGTGACAGAGACACAAAGCACCTTATCAATCACTTGAAGGAGGAGGCGCTGGTGGACGCATAGAGAGCAATACACCCAATAGACAGATATTATATGTACTATTTCAATGTTCATGCCACTTACTCACGCATAGATTTCATCTTTAGAAAACCCACACTATTACAATACATCCACTCTGCTAAAATCCACAACATCACTTGTTCAAACCATGGCATAGTGGAAACACTTTTCAGCAGATGGGACAAGGCCAGAGGGGGAGGTAACTGGAGACTGAATGAATCCCTACTGCTAGACAAGGATATCTGTATCGAGATAACTAACGCACTTAAAGAATACTTCCAAAATAATACTTCAAGAGATTCTTCCCTGGCTATCAGATGGGATGCTCACAAAGCGGTAATTAGAGGGATCCTGATTAAACATACCTCCCGAATTAAAAGAATCAAAACAGAGACGATTAAACAACTCTCCCAAAACTACACGACGTAGCCACAGCACACAAAAAAAAAACATCTTCAGAAAAATACAGGGAAATACAAAACATAAGAGCGCAGTTTATATATACGCTCTCAGATAAAGCAGCCTACGCCATGCATAAAACTAAATACCATTACTACGAGTATGCAAATAAGCCCCACATAATGTTAGCATGAAAACTGAGAGCCCTACATGCCACGCAAACCATCCATGCAATAAGGACCCAAACAGGGAATGTGACGAGAGATACAGAACAAATTCTCGACATATTCGGTAATTTTTACACGGAACTCTATTCAGCAGGTAAAGCCCCAGAGGCCAATCTTGCTGGGGAATCAATCATGCTAACTAACTGGACTCCACCCCAACTAACCAAGGAGGACCAGGATATGTTAGCCTCACCCATAGCAATGGAGGAAATAAAAAATGTGATTAAAATCTCTAAATAAACTAAGGTCCCAGGCCCAGATGGCTACACGGCAAAATATTACAAAAAACTTTACAAAATCTTAACCCCACACTTGAAAGACCTTTTTTAATCACTCCTAAATGGATCACCCTTAACAAAACACATGCAATCGGCAACCAGAATAATGATACTAAAACCAGGGAAAGATCCCCTTAATTGTGATAGTTACAGACCAATCTCATTAATAAATACTTAGATGTTTGCAAAAATACTGGCCAATAGACTCAATATGTTACTCCCCAAGATAATTCATATGGACCAGCTGGAGTTCGTACCAGGGCGACAGGCGGTGGATGGCATTCACAAAGGTGATTGACTTGATAAGTCTAGCACCAAAATTACCTACCTCCTCTCTCCTTTTGTCCTTTGATGCACAGAAAGCATTTGATAGGGTGGACTGGAAATATATGTTTGCAGTCCTGGAAAAACTGAAAATACCACCACCATTTCTCACAGGACAATTATATGACACTCCCTCAGCAAGGGTACTCAGCATGGGTCACTTATCCAAACATATTGAGATAAAAGGCGGGACGTGTCACCAATAATTTTCACATTATCCCTAGAACCCCTGGCCAATGCCATCAGGCACAACCCAGACATCAAAGGATTCCGGGTGGGAGATAGAGAGCACAAAATAAATCTTTTTGCTGATGACATTCTTCTTACACTTGCATCCTCAAACAACTTTACCCAACGTACTACATACCTTAGAGCAATTTCAACGTATATCAGGATATAAAATCAATACTACAAAGACACACACACTCCCTTTAAAAATGCCCAAGCTAGAATTGAAATTACTCCAGCTTAACTTTGATTATAAATGGGAAAATGAAACCTTAGAATATTTGGGAATCAATCTCACTCCATCCTATGACATTTTATACAAAGCTAATTATCCCAGACTGATAGACAAACTTAAAAAAGACCTATCTACTTGGCATACATACCACCTTTCTTGGTTCGGCAGAATAGCGGCTGTTAAGATGACAGTATTGCCAAGACTCCTATACCTATTCAGGACATTGCCAATAAATTTCCCTGACTTCATCTGGGCAGGGAAGAGACCCAGAATTAAAGCGACAATTATGACGAAATCATTTTTCCAGGAGTCCCACATATATATAGATATTACCTGGCCAGTAGATTAGAGGTCATGATTCACATGCACGCTCCTACAGAGGAGCCATGGAAAACAATTGAGAATAATTTCACAGCACCCATGCAATTCACACACTTATTTTGGATTCCCAAGGTAAAAAAAACATTCCCAGAGACCTTTTACCCTCTTCACAACAAGCATAGATCTTTGGGACTCCATAGCCATTAAGATGAAATTAAGTACACATAACACTAGACATAGAACTATCTTTTGCAACAAGAGCTTCCCACCAGGATGTAATCTGACTGACTTTAAACCATGGATAGACGCAAACATGCTCACACTCACAGATTTCCACCCGGATCAAATTACCATACCATTTCAACAATATAAGGAAAAACCTTAACATTCCCCACTCATAATTTTTCCGATACCTACAAATTAGACACTATGTAGACACTGCAATCAAAACCCAGAATGCTCAAACCATGACCTACTTTGAAACAATTTGTTTCAAATGCTCTTACCCATCACATCTTATATCATTACTATATAGCCAACTTTCATCAGATACCACTGATATACGTCAGCCCTGCATGTCAAAGTGGGAAACAGATTTAGATCTCACAATTTCAGACAAGACCTGGTCATATATTTGGGAAATTGCCAAAAAAAATCTGTATACGCGACCTCCAGCGAAAGAGCATATAAAATCATATTTCGCTGGTACTACACTCCAACGCGCATCAGCAAACTTAGTGGTAATCCGGAACACGCCACTTGCTTCATAGGATGTGGGGAACAAGGGTCCTTCCTACACACTTGGTGGTCTTGCACAGTGGCCCAAGAATTCTGGAAAATGGTAGCCTCTCTGCTCTCCGAGGTTCTACACAGCACTATTCAGGCAACCCCACACACATTTCTTTTAGGCATGAAAATTAAGCCCATAAACTCCAAACATTTCCACAAACTAGCTACACATATTCTGACAGCAGCAATATCTCTTCTAGCAGCAAATTGGAAAAGACCACAATTACCTGTCGACAAACATTGATAACCAAGGTGAACTGGACCCGAGCAATGGAATCTATCAGAGACAAATTTCTAGATAGGTGTTATGAAGGGGAACTGGTGTGGTATCCCTGCGCCCAATACCTGGAAGGAAACCAATCCATATCTAATACCAATGATCCTGGAACTACTTGAGCGACGCAACAGACAAGGGGTCTGGTAATAATAATAATTATGTCTCCCTTCATATGTCTTCCCCCTTTCATCTCCCTCCCCCCTCTCCTTTAGAGGTTCCCCTCTTTCTTTCTTACTGCCAGCTGCAAGATAGTAACACTGAAATAGAATAACCTGAGAGGTCACAAGAGGTGACCAGTTACATAGGATCATCTATATGGAACGTCATAAAATAACCAGACAAGGATAAGCATGCAGCTGAATATATGTTGTACTTTTATTGCATTTATTATTTGTTACAATGAAAATCAATACAAATTTTAAATATTAAAAAAAAGAAAAGAACGCAGAAGCTGCAGCAGAAAAGAACGCAGAAAAGTGGTCGCCAAGGAGAATGAAGATAACCTAAACAACGTTTTTTTTAACTCCCTGATCACCATTGTTTTGTAACTTGAGGGGGCCCTGGCTATCAATGTCTCTTTAATTTGTAGGAGTCCTGGCCACTAATGTTTTTTAATGTGTGGGGGGCCTGGCCACCAATGTTTTTTTTAACTTGTATGGGGGACACCCTGGCCACCAATGTTTTTTTAATTTAGGGGGGGGCTGGCCACCAATGTTTTTATTAACTTGTACAGGGGGAGGGCACACATTTTTTTTAACACAGGCACTATAAACTATCCATGAGTGCCAGACACCTTGTACATTTTTTTTTCCATAGTGTCTAGAGACCATGCGTACATTAATTCCCTGGACATAATGATGACACAGGAAAAACATTTCCTGCAGCAGGCAGATCCTGATTCGAATAGCACCACTTTTGTTTAGTGGTGCATATAAAATGTTTTAAATGTAAATAAGTACTATCTACACAGGCTGCTGTCAGAACCCTGGAGCTACCTCCACCTCCTCTACTGAACTTCCCCATTTTTAAAGCAAATCATTAAGTTACTAGGATGTGTTAAAGTGAAAATCTAAAAATGATAAACGCACTGGGGATTCACTCAAGTGACAGAAGCAGCAACACTTTATAGGAAGAGACAGCAACAATTGTAGTTCACAGGGGTGCTGCTGCCACAAGGTGAGGCAGGGCTGCTTTTTGCTCCCAGTGCAGCCCTGGTACCATGCCTGATGCCCTAGTCACTCCTGCATGTATATTGATAATGGTTGAGTGCAGAAGATCTCTGGTCTTTGTATGAATTTTGTGGTCACAGTCTCATTGTGACCCTGTCTAATGGTTTAAAATTTAGTGGTGAGCACAACTTTCCCTTTTTTGCTTTCTCTCACTCTCCTTCCCAGCCTGCTCCTTCCCCCACTGTCTTAATTTGAAATAAACATGACATTGACAGTGAGTATAAACATATATTATCAGCCACCATTGGCTCATTTCCCCCCTTACAGTTCAGTGTACTCAAAACCCAAGCTCCTGGCTGAATTCACAAACCAGACTTTTACTAGGGATGCACCGAATACAGGATTCGGTTCGGGATTCGGCCGAATCTTCTGCCTGGCCGAACCGAATCCTAATTTACATACAAATTGGGGGCAGGGAAACTGCTTGACTTCTTGTCGCAAAACAAGGAAGTAAATAAAATTTCCCCTTCCCACCCTAATTTGCATATGCAAATTATGATTTGGATTTGATTCGGTAATTGGACGAATCTTTCGCAAAGGATTCGGAGGTTCGACCGAATCCAAAATAGTGGATTCGTGCATCCCTAATTTTTACCCTACTATACAAGATCTGCTGAATGTATGTGGAAGACTTCCTGTACAGAAGCAGACTATTTATTATAAATTCCTACTGTCATGCCTCAATTCTACCTTGTTGAAGACCAAGCAAGAGTTCTACAGTTCCCTTATAAACGATAACAAATACAACCTGACGCCTGTTTTCTATATTTAGTAGTCTTCTCCATCCCTGATCAACAGTATAGTCAATGTGACATGCTCTCCTCAGGACTTGCGGATTTCTTTAAAAACAAAGTAGAGTCCAATCAGAAATCAAATTCCGACATCTCCTAATGCAACCTGGCTCCTCCTTCCAAAGCCTCCTTCTGAATGTCTTTCTGTCCTTGTTAACGTCTCCAAGCTTCTCTTGTCCTCCCCACTCACAACTTGCTTTCTTGACTCTATAAGTGGCCATAGACGCAAAGATCCGCTCGTTTGGTGACATCGCCAAAACGAGCCGATCTTTCCCAGATATGCCACTAACGGGCATGGCTATATCGGGGGTAATTTGAACATTCGGCCCTATGGCGGAACGCTCGGATTACGATGAGAGTGCAATGGGCTCCGGCGGGACAAAATCGAACCTGTCCGATCGACCAAACGACCGTTCTCCGCTGGACAAAAAATGCCGGGACTCTCCACCCACGGTCTGAAAATCGTATGAATTCTCAATTCGTACGATAGGATCTTTGTGTCAATGGCCACCTTTAGCCTTCTTCTCTGTTTAAACACTGTGCTGCTGAGTTTACTCCAGCACTTAGTCACATCTTCATTCTTCTCTGGCTTTTGGAACCTTCCCTCAATTCAAGCAGGTCTGTGTAAAGCCTATTCTTAAAAAGGCCACACTTGACCCGTCCTGTCGAATTACTGTCTTGTCTCACTTCTACCGCTTGACACTAAACTCCTAAAACTTATTGTGTTCTCCCATATTAATAACTTTTTAAAGGTCACTTCTCTATCCTTATCCTCCTTGACCTATCATCTGCATGATAATATGGTTATGATTAATATGGTTGACCACTCTCTCCTAATGTAATTTTTTGGTATCCTTAACCAGACTGCCATCTTGGCTCTATTGTTACCGTTCACTCACTGTCTCTTAAAGGCGAATTCATCCTGTACTGGGAAAACGCCCCCCCTCCCCTGCGGGAAGGGTTCCATCCCAAAGTCCTGGCTCTTTCTCACATGGCCAGGCAAAATGACCTGAGATGGCTGCCTACAAACCAGGAATTAAATTGTAGAGTGAATTAACTCCAGTGTAAACAGTCATTTATAAATAAAAAAATACATCATAAAATCCTGACAGAATTCCTTTAAATAAGGCCACCATATCATGGTGGCACAAGCATCATGATATGGTTATAATTCTCATGCTATGGTGTTGGGCTTAACTAGCACATACCAGGGATCATGAATCCGTTTAAATACATCAAAATACTTGAAAAAGTAATATTGCCTTTTGCCAAAGAGTAAATGCCCTTGAAACGGGAGCTTCAACACACAACCTTTTGGACCAGGTTACCGTCCAGAGCTGTGCACTCTACCGACTGAGCTATTCAGGAAGACTCTTTTAGGAATGGGCCTCAGGTTGGTATTGACTTTATTAGGCAGAAGATGGACTTCCGGCCCTGCCGGTCAATGAAGAGGCACAAGGGGACAATGGGTTATTACAGTCATCCAGAACCATGACCTGATCTAGTTTCCTGTGGTGTAATGGTTAAAGTGCCTGTTTCTGCCTGTGGGGTCCTGAGTTCAAATCCTGGGTGGGTGACTTTTCAGGTTTCTTTATGCCTATACAGAACCCTTTATTCTATGCAGGCTCACCAATGGCATTTTCTTCATGCCGCATTCAAGAGCGACTGCTACTTTGCAGACAGCAAAATCAGCACCCCCACATGGCGGTTCTATGGTGCATGCAGCAAATCACCTGTTTTTTTCCCCCAAAGGGCCCAGCGCGCGAGTCCCAGGGGTGCATTTGAGGGAAAGGTGCCTTTTCTTCAGGCTACATTAATGAGTAACCAATTTTTCACATTTGTTAAAGCACCAAAACTTCCTTCGCTAATCAGCTTCTCAAATAGTTTCTTTCAAGAAGGTTCATCTGTGCCATCTTCTACAATCTGCATTCAAGAGCGACCTGCACTTTCTTTTTGGGAGAATCGAGCCCAAAGCTGCCATCGCTAGTCAGCTTCTCAACTGCTTGTTTTTTTTAAGTTTGGCACAGAACACTGTCCTCATTAAACAATTTGCCAAGGTCAACTTCAGGATGATGCTAGGCAAACCCCAAAAAGAGTTCTGTATGGGGAAAAAGTTGATGCAAAGGTAAGGGCAAGGTGCTAGATGGGGAAGCCCTGGCATGAAGTAGAAGTACATACCGGTGTAGCTTAGAATGACAACCCCACTTGGTAAAAGGGGCAGCCAAATGATGGACTTCTGGCACTTTCCCTTCTATCACTCTCGAGAGCTGGTTAAAGCACGACCGACCAGAGCTGAGTTTTTGGCAGAGGTGGGAATCAAACCCACAACCTTTTGGAACAGGTTATCAACGAAAGCCGTGCACTCTATCGACTGAGCTATTCAGGGAGGCGCTGTTAGGAATAGGCCTCAGGTTGGTATTGACTATTTTAGGCAGAAGATGGACTTCCAGCCCTACCGGTCAATGAAGAGGCACAAGGGGACAATGGGTTATTACAGTCATCCAGAACCTGGCCTGAAGTAGAAGTACATACCGGCGTAGCTTAGAAGAACAACCCCACTTGGAAAAAGGGGCAGCCAATTGATGCACTTCAGGCACTTTCCCTTCCATCAGTCTCAAGAGCTGGTTATAGCACGACCGACCAGAGCTGAGATTCTGGCAGAGGTGGGAATCGAACCCTCATCCTTTTGGACGAGGTTATCAACCAGAGCCGTGAGCTCTACCGACTGAGCTATTCAGTGAGGCTCTTTTAGGGATGGGCCTCAGGTTTGTATTGACTTTATTAGGCAGAAGATGGACTTCCGGCCCTGCCGGTCAATGAAGAGGCACAAGGGGACAATGGGTTATTACAGTCATCCAGAACCATGACCAGAAGGTCTAGTTTATTGTGGAGTAATGGTTAAAGCACCTGTTTCTGCCCGTGGGGTCCTGAGTTCAAATCCTGGGTGGGTGACTTTTCAGCTTTCTTTATGCCTGTACAGAACCCTTTATTCTATGCAGGCTCGATGATGGCATTTTCTTCATGCCGCATTCAAGAGTGACTGCTACTTTGCAGACAGCAAAATCAGCACCCCCACATGGCGGTTCTATGGCGCATGCAGCAAATCACCTGTTTTTTTCCCCCAAAGGGCCCAGCGCGTGTCACAGGGGTGCATTTGAGGGAAAGGTGCCTTTTCTTCAGGCTACATTAATGAGTAACCAATGTTTCACATTTGTTAAAGCACCAAAACTTCCTTCGCTAATCAGCTTCTCAAATGCTTTCTTTCAAGAAGGTTCATCTTTGCCATCTTCTACAATCTGCATTCAAGAGCGACCTCTGCTTTGTTTTCGGCAGAATAGCGCCCAAAGCTGCCCTCGCTAGTCAGCTTCTCAACTGCTTGTTTTTTTTAAGTTTGGCACAGAACACTGTCCTCATTAAGCAATTTGCCATGGTCAACTTCAGGATGATGCTAGGCAAACCCCAAAAAGACTTCTGTAGGGGGAAAAACATACCCAAGTTGATGCAAAGGTAAGGGCAAGGTGCTAGATGGGGAAGCCCTGGTCTGAAGTAGAAGTACATACTGGCGTAGCTTAGAAGGACAACCCCACTTAGAAAAAGGGGCAGCCAAATGATGGACTTCAGGCACTTTCCCTTCCATCACTCTCGAGAGCTGGTTAAAGCACGATCGACCAGAGCTGAGTTTTTGGTAGAGGTGGGAATTGAACCCACAAATTTTTGGACCAGGTTATCAACCAGAGCCGTGCGCTCTACCGACTGAGCTATTCAGGTAGGCTCTTTTAGCAATTGGTCTCAGGTTGGTATTGACTTTATTAGGCAGAAGATGGACTTCCGGCAATGCCGGTCAATGAAGAGGCACAAGGGGACAATGGGTTATTACAGTCATCCAGAACCATGACCAGAAGGTCTAGTTTCCTGTGGTGTAATGGTTAAAGCACCAGTTTCTGCCCGTGGGGTCCTGAGTTCAAATCCTGGGTGGGTGACTTTTTAGGTTTCTTTATGCCTGTACAGAACCCTTTATTCTATGCAGGTTCGACGATGGCATTTTCTTCATGCCGCATTCAAGAGTGACTGCTACTTTGCAGACAGCAAAATCAGCACCCCCGCATGGCGGTTCTATGGCGCATGCAGCAAATCACCTGTTTTTTTCCCCCCAAAGGGCCCAGCGCGTGAGTCCCAGGGGTGCATTTGAGGGAAAGGTGCCTTTTCTTCAGGCTACATTAATGAGTAACCAATATTTCACATTTGTTAAAGCACCAAAACTTCCTTCGCTAATCAGCTTCTCAAATACTTTCTTTCAAGAAGGTTCATCTGTGCCATCTTCTACAATCTGCATTCAAGAGCGACCTCTACTTTCTTTTCGGCAGAATCGCGCCCAAAGCTGCCCTCGCTAGTCAGCTTCTAAACTGCTTGTTTTTTAAAGTTTGGCACAGAACACTGTCCTCATTAAGCAATTGGCCAAGGTCAACTTCAGGATGATGCTAGGCAAACCCCAAAAAGACTTCTGTAGGGGGAAAAACATACCCAAGTTGATGCAAAGGTAAGGGCAAGGTGCTAGATGGGGAAGCCCTGGTCTGAAGTAGAAGTACATACCAGCGTAGCTTAGAAGGACAACCCCACTTGGAAAAAGGGGCAGCCAAATGATGGACTTCAGGCACTTTCCCTTCCATCACTCTAGAGAGCTGGTTAAAGCACGACTGACCAGAGCTGAGTTTTTGGCAGAGGTGGGAATCGAACCCACAACCTTTGGACCAGGTTATCAACCAGAGCCGTGCGCTCTACCAACTGAGCTATTCAGGGAGGTTCTTTTAAGAACAGGCCTCAGGTTGGTATTGACTTTATGAGGCAGAAAATGGACTTCCGGCAATGCCGGTCAATGAAGAGGCACAAGGGGACAATGGGTTATTACAGTCATTAAGAACCATGAGCAGAAGGTCTAGTTTCCTGTGGTGTAATGGTTAAAGTGCCTGTTTCTGTCCGTGGGGTCCTGAGTTCAAGTCCTGGGTGGGTGACTTTTCCGCTTTCTTTATGCCTGTACAGAACCCTTTATTCTATGCAGGCTCGATGATGGCATTTTCTTCATGCCGCATTCAAGAGTGACTGCTACTTTGCAGACAGCAAAATCAGCACCCCCACATGGCGGTTCTATGGCGCATGCAGCAAATCACCTGTTTTTTTCCCCCAAAGGGCCCAGCGCGCGAGTCCCAGGGGTGCATTTGAGGGAAAGGTGCCTTTTCTTCAGGCTACATTAATGAGTAACCAATATTTCACATTTGTTAAAGCACCAAAACTTCCTTCACTAATCAGCTTCTCAAATGCTTTCTTTCAAGAAGGTTCATCTGTGCCATCTTCTACAATCTGCATTCAAGAGCGACCTCTACTTTCTTTTCAGCAGAATCATGCCCAAAGCTGCCCTCGCTAGTCAGCTTCTCAACTGCTTGTTTTTTTTAAGTTTGGCACAGAACACTGTACTCATTAAGCAATTTGCCAAGGTCAACTTCAGGATGATGGTAGGCAAACCCCAAAAAGAGTTCTGTATGGGGAAAAACATACCCAAGTTGATGCAAAGGTAAGGGCAAGGTGCTAGATGGGGAAGCCCTGGCCAGAAGTAGAAGTACATACCAGCGTAGCTTAGAAGGACAACCCCACTTGGACAAAGGGGCAGCCAAATGATGGACTTCAGGCACTTTCCCTTCCATCACTCTCGAGAGCTGGTTAAAGCACAACCGACCAGATCTGAGTTTTTGGCAGAGGTGGGAATCGAACCAACAACCTTTTGGACCAGGTTATCAACGAGAGCCGTGTGCACTACCGACTGAGCTATTCAGGGAGGCTCTTTTAGGCATAGGCCTCTGGTTGGTATTGACTTTATTAGGCAGAAGATGGACTTCCGGCCCTGCCGGTCAATGAAGAGGCACAAGGGGACAATGGGTTATTACAGTCATCCAGAACCATGACCAAAAGGTCTAGTTTCCTGTGGTGTAATGGTTAAAGCACCTGTTTCTGCCCTTGGGGTCCTGAGTTCAAATCCTGTGTGGGTGACTTTTCAGGTTAATTTATGCCTGTACAGAACCCTTTATTCTATGCAGGCTCACCGATGGCATTTTCTTCATGCCGCATTCTAGAGCAACTGCTACTTTGCGGACAGCAAAATCAGCACCCCCACATGGCGGTTCTATGGTGCATGCAGCAAATCACCTGTTTTTTTCCCCCAAAGGGCCCAGCGCGCGAGTCCCAGGGGTGCATTTGAGGGAAAGGTGCCTTTTCTTCAGGCTACATTAGTGAGTAACCAATATTTCACATTTGTTAAAGCACCAAAACTTCCTTCGCTAATCAGCTTCTCAAATAGTTTCTTTCAAGAAGGTTCATCTGTGCCATCTTCTACAATCTGCATTCAAGAGCGACCTGTACTTTCTTTTCAGGAGAATCGAGCCCAAAGCTGCCCTCCCTAGTCAGCTTCTCAACTGCTTGTTTTTTTTAAGTTTGGCACAGAACACTGTCCTCATTAAACAATTTGCCAAGGTCAACTTCAGGATGATGCTAGGCAAACCCCAAAAAGAGTTCTGTATGGGGAAAAAGTTGATGCAAAGGTAAGGGCAAGGTGCTAGTTGGGGAAGCCCTGGCCTGAAGTAGAAGTACATACCGGCGTAGCTTAGAAGGACAACCCCACTTGGAAAAAGGGGCAGCCAAATGATGGACTTCAGGCACTTTCCATTCCATCAGTCTCAAGAGCTGGTTAAAGCACGACTGACCGAGAGCTGAGTTTTTGGCAGAGGTGGGAATCGAAACCACAACCTTTTGGACCAGGTTATCAACCAGAGCCGTGCGATCTATCGACTGAGCTATTCAGTGAGGCTCTTTTATGAATAGGCCTCAGGTTGGTATTGACTTTATTAGGCAGAAGATGAACTTCCGGCCCTGCCGGTCAATGAAGAGGCACAAGGGGACAATGGGTTATTACAGTCATCCAGAACCATGACCAGAAGGTCTAGTTTATTGAGGAGTAATGGTTAAAGCACCTGTTTCTGTCCATGGGGGTCCTGAGTTCAAATCCTGGGTGGGTGACTATTCAGGTTTCTTTATGCCTGTACAGAACCGTTTATTCTATGCAGGCTCGCCAATGGCATTTCCTTCATGCCGCATTCAAGAGCGACTGCTACTTTGGAGACAGCAAAATCAGCACCCCCACATCGCGGTTCTATGGCGCATGCAGCAAATCACCTGTTTTGTTCCCCCAAAAGGCCCAGCGCGCGAGTCCCAGGGCTGCATTTGAGGGAAAGGTGCCTTTTCTTCAGGCTACATTAATGAGTAACCAATGTTTCACATTTGTTAAAGCACCAAAACTTCCTTCGCTAATCAGCTTCTCAAATGCTTTCTTTCAAGAAGGTTCATCTGTGCCATCTTCTACAATCTGCATTCAAGAGCGACCTCTACTTTCTTTTCAGCAGAATCATGCCCAAAGCTGCCCTCGCTAGTCAGCTTCTCAACTGCTTGTTTTTTTTAAGTTTGGCACAGAACACTGTCCTCATTAAGCAATTTGCCAAGGTCAACTTCAGGATGATGGTAGGCAAACCCCAAAAAGAGTTCTGTATGGGGAAAAACATACCCAAGTTGATGCAAAGGTAAGGGCAAGGTGCTAGATGGGGAAGCCCTGGCCAGAAGTAGAAGTACATACTAGCGTAGCTTAGAAGGACAACCCCACTTGGACAAAGGGGCAGCCAAATGATGGACTTCATGCACTTTCCCTTCCATCACTCTCGAGAGCTGGTTAAAGCACGACCGACCAGAGCTTTTGGCAGAGGTGGGAATCAAACCCACAACCTTTTGGACCAGGTTAACAACAAGAGCCGTGTGCACTACCGACTGAGCTATTCAGGGAGGCTCTTTTAGGCATAGGCCTCAGGTTGGTATTGACTTTATTAGGCAGAAGATGGACTTCCGGCCCTGCCGGTCAATGAAGAGGCACAAGGGGACAATGGGTTATTACAGTCATCCAGAACCATGACCAAAAGGTCTAGTTTCCTGTGGTGTAATGGTTAAAGCACCTGTTTCTGCCCTTGGGGTCCTGAGTTCAAATCCTGGGTGGGTGACTTTTCAGGTTAATTTATGCCTGTACAGAACACTTTATTCTATGCAGGCTCACCGATGGCATTTTCTTCATGCCGCATTCTAGAGCGACTGCTACTTTGCAGACAGCAAAATCAGCACCCCCACATGGCGGTTCTATGGTGCATGCAGCAAATCACCTGTTTTTTTTCCCCCAAAGGGCCCAGCGCGCAAGTCCCAGGGGTGCATTTGAGGGAAAGGTGCCTTTTCTTCAGGCTACATTAATGAGTAACCAATATTTCACATTTGTTAAAGCACCAAAACTTCCTTCGCTAATCAGCTTCTCAAATAGTTTCTTTCAAGAAGGTTCATCTTTTCGGGAGAATCGAGCCCAAAGCTGCCCTCCCTAGTCAGCTTCTCAACTGCTTGTTTTTTTTAAGTTTGGCACAGAACACTGTCCTCATTAAGCAATTTGCCAAGTCAACTTCAGGATGATGCTAGGCAAACCCCAAAAAGACTTCTGTATGGGGAAAAACATACCCAAGTTGATGCAAAGGTAAGGGCAAGGTGCTATATGGGGAAGCCCTAGCCTGAAGTAGACATGACCCCAATCACTCCAGTAAATGGGCAACAGTTTGGTTCCAGACCAGCAAGATTGATGTCATGGAGTGGTTAGCCCAATACCGGACATCAAAAATGCGGTTTCTGAGGCAAAACCAAGAAATGCAGAATTGTGGAATGTAACAGGTGCCAGAAATTGGTCGACTCCATGGAACACAGATGTGCAGCAGTTCTCAGACACACTGATTATAGAACTAAATATTAGTTCAGTGATTCAAATATTTTTCAGTTTATACAGTGGATGTTTGAGTTTGTAAAGAAGAATGCAGTCACTGCTTTCTTTTGGAACAGCCTTATATTCCCTTCTCTTCACTTGCTGTAAAGGAACAACACAACTTTGATACATTTTATCATGTTTTGATTTGTAATAGAGTGTGCAGTATTAGCAATGCATTTGCGTGTATGGAAATAAAAGCCATTATAAGCATTTTGAGCTTGTATTCAGTTTTTTAACCATACTGCTATTATTCTGAACATAGCTGTATTCTAGTCCCAATTGTAATCTACTTACTGGAGGAGGTTTAAAAGCACTAGCTAGCTTTCGTGCCTTTTGGAAACTCCTGCAATTTCTACTGGATTATTGCCTGCAACTGTTTATGGGTCAGAAATACCCATTCATTTATTCCTTCATAATGAGCATCTTAGATTTGGCCTGAGTCGTATCTTCCTCTTGAATCTGCAAAGTTTCAAAAGACTGCATTTATTTAGACTGTCCATCAGACATTTCCTGAACACATCCCCTTTACTGCTCCCTGCTTTTAAAAGGGGAAGAATCCTTAAAAATGGTTTCCTTTCAATAAGAGGCTCATTTTCACTTAGTGAAGACAGTGACCTGACCAATGTCAAGTAGACCTGAATGATCAGCCTCTGCACTGTATTTGTGTGGTCAAAGAAAAGCTAAACATACTCTTTTTAATGCAACATAAGTGCAGGAGGTGTGGTAGAGTACTGATATGGTATCTAGCATTCCCTTCAATAGAGTAAGTTAGGGAACTAACCCCTATGGTTATCTGCTGCTGGAGGGAGTTTTGAAAGCACTACATGGTTTTAGCATCATCATGAAACTGGTTACTGCAAGATGGCTGGACCTTATGGAGGAAGATGCATTTGTGGAGCAAGAATATATGGGGTATTCAAACAAATAATCTTTTAGGCTTCTGGATTTAACAAAACTCAAAAGAAGATCACAGTTAATCATAGCTACCAGTCAGGATCTCCCCACTTAGACCAGGGAAGGACTGAATACCTGGTTGCTATCAGGAGTGGCACTGAACACTCCACGGAAAAATAAAAAGTACACTGTGCTGAAAACTGTTGTGGAATCACCAGAGCCCTATTGCAGGACAAAAGAAATGCCTTTTCATAGGGAGTCATGTGGATAATACAAGACAATCTACAGGATGGGCAGACTTCACCCTATGCCATCTGCTATGACAGAATGAGCAGTACAGGTATGGGGTCAGTTATCCAGAAATGATAGAATGCTCCAAATTATAAAAAGGTTATGTCCCATAGACTTCAATTTAATCAAATCATTCAAATTCAAAAAAAAGCTTTAAAATGATTTCCTTTTTCTGTGCAATAACAGTACCTTGCCACTTGATAGAACTGATCCATTTTGGAGGCAAAAAAATCCTATTGGGTTTATTCAATGTTTGTATTATATTTTTGTAGACAAAGCGTGGAGATACAAATTACTATTAGACCTCCTTATCCAGAAAAGCCTAGGTCCTGTGCATTCTAACAGGTCCCTTAAAAATATAGCAGCTCTACTAAAATGAATACATACCAACAATAATTTTAGAGGTATGTTACCTTCAAAAGGTGGGTTGCATTCACCATGAGCACCTGGTAAATATATATTTTTAAGAATGGTCGACAGTTGACACATTGTATCCTCATTAAAATCAATCTTGGACATACCTTTCCCAATCGATGTAGGTGAAGTAAAAGATAGTATAGGCACTGTGGTAAAATATTTTCAGTGAATTTTCCATTTACACTGCATTAGGAATGCAACTGAAATAAACATGGCATATGATGCACCCAACTACCAAGGCAATATTATGCACACACAAATGTATGAGAAAATATGGAAGAGTTCATGTGAATACTGTTTAGAAGTCTGTTGATTCATATATTAAAGGATAAGTAAACCTTAAAAATGAGAATAGCACCCTCATTAATTTTATATTCAAAGCACTTTTGCAATTTACATTCTTTAGTTTTTTTTAGATACATGTACTGTTAATTTAAATGAATTTTGTAACAACAGCACCACCTGGTCATTTTCCCACCAGTCTGACCACCAAGTAGTCGACCAAGGAAGTTGTCAGGAGAAAGAAAAGAGGCTGCCCTGATATTCTTCTGCTTAGGAACAAAAATTAGAAACCTTTCTCAGAACATCAGAGCAGCCTCTTTCTTTCTCCTGACAACTTCCTTGACTACTTGAATGGAGGGAAAATGACCAGTAGATGGCGCTGCGTTAACAAAATGTATTCATATTAACAGTACATGTATCCCTTTATATCTTGGAAAAAAACTGAGAAAATAATGAATGTACATTGCAAAAGTGCTTAGACTAGCACCCTCATTAATTTTACACTTATTTTTAAGGTTTACTTATCCTTTAAGTCATTCTTTGATTATCATCATTATCAAATGTTCATCTAAATTAACAGTGCACTTTAAAGGCAAAATTATCATGAAAATTGCTCTCTTTAGGCAAGAAAAAGGGGTTTTGAAATCAAGCCACTCGGTACACTGACCTTAAAAAAGCACATCCAACGTTTAAACAAGTAAAACTTTTCTTTTTAGAATAATAAGTTGACATGCACTAGCAACAGGCAGCTAATTTTCTCAGCATCAAACTGGTAAAGAAAACTAAACAGTCTGGCCAACACAGCAAAGATCTTAAGGCCAAAAGCATAGATGGAAGATGGCATTAAGGAAAACAAGAAAAGAAGAAAGTGTAGAAAATGGGAAAAAGAAGCAGACAAAAAATGAAAGGTTATGTGCTGGAAAGTTGTTTATTTTATGGATTTCTGTTCAGATAGGCAATTCAGCACCTACACATTTGGACAAATAAGAGGACCCAAATTATATTTAAAAAGGTGTCATATGTAAATATATTACAAAAAGGGATCCAATACCTACATATTTTTAGTTAACTACTTTTTAATGCCTCATGTGTGGCAAGAACAACTATGATTACATACTGTAGGTGTATGCATTAACACTGCTGATGCTGCAGTAGCAGGCAATGAGGGTGTAAGAAACACATACTGCCCGCCAACCCCACCATTAGGAAACTAGGCTGATAATCAAAAATGGAAGATCAAAGTTTATTTTTTTGTTTTTTCTTTACTACCTGCATACAAAAAAAACATATTGCACATCAAACAACCAAAACAAAAATAAAAATACCATACTAATGACTAACATATGCAGTTTTTACAGGAGAAACATTCTGGAAATTGATCTTTTCAGTAGTTAGGATTATGTCTTTGTGGACTATGCCTTTGTGGACATGACTATGTTCAGTTTAGTGTTTATAGCTATGTTTGATTTTAAATACTGTACAGTTTAATAAATAAACCAAACAAAGCTCCAATGTAGAACAGTCACTGCCAGTTTCTCTGCAGTTTTTTTATTCTGTTTTTCCAGTGATCTGCAGCTTCCTTCCACAAACTTTTTTTCAATGGGGAGGAGAAAAAAAAGTTAAAAATTACCATTTTCCAGACTGAACCAATGGAGAAATTACATTTCAGTGCAAAATACTTTAGACTGCATTTTTCTAGTTTTCCTCAGGTGAAGAAGTGGTTGCATATTAAAAATGTAACAAAAGCAGCTAATGCTTTTAGAATGAATATTATGCTGGATCCCCCCCCACCCCCATCAATGCCATATTTTGAAAACAAAACAACATTTTCTATAGCCAGCACTTTTTTTTTTTTTTTTTTTTAAATGTTTGTATACTATCTCAAGGCACATCTGATGATGTATTTAGAACACAGTAGGTATCAACTTATGTTTAACATGTGTCAGGATCCCTCCCCTTTCTGTATTCCATATGGAGGAACTGAAAGTGTGGTGTAAAGACTGGCGATCCTTAATCTATCTTTGGCAAGCTTGTACAAGCACTATTGTAAAATGTAATGTAAAGGAACTGTAAACTAGGAACTTCCATTTTAAGACACCCCATTCAGTATGGCTTCTTGTTTACTTCCATCTTGACAGCTTGCATTGTTTCTTTCTGTGGGTGTGGTCTGTGGCTTTAAAGCCCTGTCAGCAGAAGTAGCTCTTGGGCCATTAATGACTTTTTCTGAAGGTCCGTGCTCTTCAATTACATCCTTCACCTAAAAAACAAATAAAAAGTTGAATTTTGATCCCATATTTCAGATATCCAACTGAAGAACTGTTGTACTATCCTGTGATATCATGCAAAAGTGCACGGACCTGAATAATATAAATTATGTCTGGTAAATATCATTAGCAGTAGTGACTTTTCTACTTTGAAATTTCAATTACCATTTCAAATTACAGCTGAAGGAAAAAAAAATATTTAAAGGTCACCTTTTCCTTTTTGCCATTTTCCAAAGTTTCTTTAGGTAGATTTCGCTGTCGGCTTTGAGATTCTGCTCTAGAGATATAGTCAGCGACTGTAACTGGAAAGGATTAAACATGTCAAACAATTGTCTACAGCAGTCAATATATGGCTATGGCACAGGGAGTCTTTTATTTAATGTTTTATTTCAGTTGGTGGAGAGGATCCTAAATCCACCCTGCTGCCCTCAATTAACTTGAAATGTGTATTGAACTGAAGTACTGGAGCTTTACATCTTAACAATATTCTACTAAGCATTTTCCAGCTGAAAAGCAGCAGTACCAGCACGAAAAGGCATTTTCAATTTTAAAGAATGAAAGTGGTGTTTGCAGATTTGGGTGAAAATATATCAGCAGAGAAAACGCCATCTGCCATACAGTCAAACTCTGTAAATGATACATTCAGTGATCATATTCCAAATGGTTCATGCAATACTCTCTGAAAGCAAACACTAGAATTATTTACACACAGATGCACACTGCAGTGAAGGTATTCAAATAATAAAGATTTCACATTAAGGGAAGGTAACTTTTGTTCAAGAAAAAAAAAACAATTAGTATTTACTTATTCTGGATATTATTAGAAAAACATGACAAACCAGTAATTATAATGCCACACTAGACATTCTATCATTTTGACAAGCAATGACAAAACAGTTTAGTAAATAGAGTGCAGCCATTTCATTTTTCTCTTTATTGCACAATGACTTTCTACGAGTTATATAATTACAAAATACTTGCAATTTAAAGCAGTGCACTTTCATGCATATTGAATTAGTTATCAATAGCTCCAGCGACTTTTGTTACCTGGCTGTCTATCTTCTGCCTGACCCCTGAAGCGACGCCTGCGGCTACGATTGCGTCGCTGGGGTTTTTGCTCACTATCATCTGCAACAGCAAAGTTTATCGAAATCTTAACTGCTCTGAACAAAGGCACATTGCTCTACCTCTTGAAGACTAGCAATAATTAATGATAACTTTAACATTAAAATAAGCCAATGTTTAAAGTTATTCACTAGGGCAGGGGTGTCCAAACTTTTTGCAATGAGGGCCAGATTTGGTGAGGTTAAAATGTGTGGGTGCCGACCATTCAGCCTGACCTCCATTCCGAGGTAGCTAGCTTGCTATCAGGATCAAATGATAGCAAGCTATACTCCTGGAGATGGACACGTACACGAAGTGGAGAAATGGAGTCTGTTTGGACTTATTCTCCACGCCTCATTTAAACACGAAATGGCGTAGCTGTAGCAGTAATATTTGGGCACATGATTAGTGAAATGATCTGCCACTTGGTCTATACTGCTGCCTGTGTGCTGAAGTTGTTAGCAATAGACATATACTGGCACACCGTGACACACTGCTCTCACATACTTCTTTAGTTTACTGTACTGGCACGTCATTTGCACCTTCAGCCCTAAAGCAGTATGTGAGAGCGGTGCGTCACTCCGTGCCCGTACGTGTCTATTTCTAACACCTTCAGCACACAGACGGCAGTATAGACCAAGTGGCAGATCATTTCACTAATTTGTCCAAATATTATTGCTACGGCTACGCAATTCCTGACTGCATTGTGCTGGCGGGCCACATTATTATTAATTTCATGATGGAGGCTGAGGGCCGGTGTAAATTTGAAAACGAGCCGCAATTGGCCCCTGGGCCTGACTTTGGACATGCCTGCACTAGGGGGTGCCAATCTATTGACACGAGCTTTTACTCACTGGCAACCACCAGTGATTTTATCTCTTGGTACTATAATAATAATAATAGTTTAACAGTTTAATAATGACATTTTCTACAGGTGCAACAGGTCCTCTTTCTCCAATCTGTTAAATTGTAAAACTGAGACTGCATGAATCAGCATGATCAGGGATCAGCTTATTACTGAGACAAGGACACATTAAGCAACCTATCCATAATGTATGCAGTTGCGCAGTGAGTGTGTGTATATGTATATATATGTATATGTATATATACATATATATATACATATATATATATATATATATATATATATATATATATATACACACACACACATATATACACATATATATATATATATATATATATATATATATATATATATATATATATATATATACACACACACATATATATATATATATATATATATATATATATACATATACACGCTTTAATACTTTTAATCAAATGAAAATGCAAAACAAACATTTCCTATTATGAGCTACTGATGTTTATAATAGTTGCAGTAACTTTGAACTGTAAACATACCCAAGCCATTTTCATTAACTGATGCATTGTCAGACTCAGTCATTCCGTCCATTAAAGAGGAATCCTCATCAGTCCTCCTCCTCCGTGATCTCCTTCGACGGTTTGCGTTGTGGTGAGAGTCACTTGCATCTGTGTCAGCGGTCTGGTCAGATTCTGTGTTGTCAAGTAAGCTGTATGGGTTGCTGTCAGGATCCTTAAGCACTGATTAGATTTGGGAAAAAAAAAAGTTATATTTTTGCTCTAACGTTTACTTCCAGCATTAGTGTATGGAATGTTCAGTGCATGCCTTAATATTGCTACAGCGCATTATTAATGGGACACTATCACAGCGCAAAGGTTAAAAAAATGTACCCTTACTGCAAATTAATCATTATTCCATCACATTCATCAAAAGTTGGTATTACACCTTTAAAGCAACTGTGCACAAGGATATTGTGGGATGTTTGCCTGTTTTTTTTTAAATTTTTTTTTTTGCAATTTCGAACGTTTAGGAGAAAAAAAAAACCACACACACACACACACACACACACACACACACACACACACACACACACACACACACACACACACACTTGTCTTGCATTTAGGCTTAAAGGAACAGTAACACCAAAAAATTTAAGTTTTAAAGTAACGAAAATATCATGTATTGTTTCCATGCACTGGTAAATCTGATCTGTTTGCTTCAGATACACTACTATAGTTCATATAAACAAGCTGCTGTTTAGCAATGGTGGAAATTGAAAAAAGGCTATGTGGCACAGGTTAAATAGTGGATAACAGATAACACCATTATGCTGTACAGAGCTTATCTGCCATCTTCTGTGTAACTTGAGCCCTTTCTCCTTTGAATGGCGGGCGCATGGCTACACAGAAAATTATTTATATAAACAGTAGTGTTTCTGAAGCGAACAGCAGTTTTACTAGTGCAGGGCAACACTGCATTAGATTTTAATTACTTTAAAACAACGTCATTTTTTGATGTTAAAGGTCCTTTAAACCTCTAAGTGTGGGCCCTTGCACTTACAAGTTTCACAGACAATAGGAGCCCGACAATTCTGTTTCTAAATTTTAGCAGCTTCATTTTAAGCTTTTAATAGCTTAGCAGTTCATGTTAGCAAAAAAAGATCATTGTGCTGTGTGGTAGTAAAGTTATTTTTAAGATTTGCTGTGGTTCCCTTCAAAGGGTACACTTTTGGAAAACCGATTACATTTAGACACTTTTCATTAATGGTCATCACGGCATTATGGCTTAATACCTAAATATCTGGATTATTCGTAGCTTTCAGATGAAATGAAAAAACTATGTGCTGCAGCTCCAGCATAGCCTTAATTTACATACCAATCTCTAGCTGCTTGTAGCATACGAGTGCAAGACTATTCAATTAAATATTAAACCACAATAATTTGAATGCACATTATTAGTAAGAGGTGGACACCATTCAGTTTAAAATATTACAAGTTAACAGAATCAAGGCCATATTACGTACTTTGCCTATATTAAGAAAACAGGTCTGCTGTAATTCTAGAAAAATTTTTGTAGCGCTCCTCTGTGCAATATCAAACGGAGATGGAAGGCTGGAGGTAATTCTTTTATAAATATAATTAGTGGGACCAAAAAGTGCAGTGCCTCTATAAGTCAAGTCACTGACTAGTCTAGTACAAATAGAGTATCCCCAGGGTACTTAAAGCATGTAGACTACTTATGAAGGATACATTAATATAAAGAGGAAGCAATATCACAACTGTGCATAAAAATACAATAGAGGTCTTCAAAGATTGCAGCCACTGGCAGTTGTACATGCCGGTACATTTAAGTGGCTCTCTGCCATGTAAGTTGCATTGGAATTCATTATTGTAAAAAAGTAAAGAAAGAAAGAAAAGCAAAAACAAGTACACTGAAAGTGAAGAACAAATATGAAAGCAATGAGGTAAAGATTTCTTGCTTCTGATTCTCAAGCAGCATACACAAACATGACATTAGGAGACCATCACAGCAAGACCCCAGTAAACCTTTAAAATGTACCTACAAATACAGCTAGGATACCGATATCAAGATTTTCTTTGGGCTATATAAGATGAGCCAAGACATAAATCAACCCTCAGACTGATACCTACAAACGGGTCACAAGAAGCATCAATCAGCCTATAGCTGAAAATCAAAAGGCATCTTCTCGGGAACCACAACTATTAAAGTCTCTAAAACTGGATTTTAAGGAATTAGTATCAATAGTAATGTACCAGAGCTGATAGAAGACTTTCCACCCCTTGATCCTCCCCGACCTCGACCAGCAGATCCACTACGCCCTCTACCCCCAGGGCGCCTTCGGCTGTCCCGCTGTTGGCGGCCTTCACGTTCATCTTCACCAGCTAGTGACCAGTCACTCAGTTCCTCTTTTCTTTCTGATTCAGTCTCAGAAGTATTGGAAAGCTCAGAATTTGTACCTTTTCAAAGAATGAAGGGTAAGAAGTAAATCTGAAGTTAAAACCCATGTGATATTTTTTTGTTTTAAATCACATTTCAGATCTTATTCTTAGCTTATCATACAAATTAAAAGCACCTCATTTTTTTCTCAGTGTGTCTGTTTAACTGCCCCACCTCTTTCCAATATATTTAATTCCTGAAGTAGCCGCACAGAACTATGGGCAAGCAATGTTAACAGGATAAAACCAGTACAATGTACTAGAGTGCATTTAATGTACCTATTAATGACAAAAATGTTATCACCAAGCACCGAATATAACCAATGACTTCACTCTGTTCATAAGGATATAATACACAAAATCCATTAATATCTTGTAAATTACATTCTTATTAAAGGTGACTAGTGATGTCATCAGTTATAAACGGAGTAATGATGTCATTTTTGTCACATGACTCACTAAAACTTGTGTATTATAATAAATAAAGAACCCCTTGTTGGAAAATGAAGATATTAGAAGTAACCTCAGAGTTCCGTAACCTGTATAAAAGCAATAGGCCTTTGGCCTTGTGCTTTTATATGGTCATAGAACTCCTCAGTGACTCATAATATCCTTATATATTACAAAAGGGGGTACTTTATTCACTATATCATTTACAGGATATTTACACAAGTCCCATTGCACAGGGGCATTTTAATTTTAAGATGACTGCACTTCCGGTGTACTCTTTTGTCCACTGACAAAAATGCATGTGAAGTCTATGGCAGACTTTTGCAGCCAAAAGAGCACTGCACTGACAACTCTTGCAATGTGAAATGAATGTGCCATTGCCTTTATTTATCATTCATTAAAGATATACTGACACCAGAAATGATGTCTTGTTTACATCTATCATAAAATTTACTTTGCATGCTACTTATAATTTTGCCATAAAGTATTTGCCCAATGATTTTACATTACCTATCCGACTCCCTGTGTTTGTCTATGAGGGGGCTGCCATATTTGTGTAGCAGGAATCTGTTAGCATTAGAAACTTTAACTGACAGGCTGAGGAGGGACAGTCAGGTTGACAAAACAGTCAGGAACCTTTCAATGTACATTCATATTTTAAAAAATAGTTTTAAAGTGTCAGTATCACTTTAATACAGTGCCAACAAGTTATACAATACATTAAATTAATTTATTAAAAACATGTTTTACAAACCAGAGTTACAAAATAAATTTGGTATGAGGGCCCTACGCTAAAAAGCTTACTTATATAAAGGGTTAGGGAACATCTAAAGCAGAAAGATGGATGAAAACAATTGGTTATTATCCTGGCTCTATCAATAGTACATCAAGCTGTGCCTGTAGGGCCAGGTATTGGATCCAGAAACACATTATTCAAAAGCTCCGAATTACGGAAGGCCATCTCTCTTACAATCCAAATAATGCAAATTTTTTTTAAAAAAAATTTCTTTTCCTTTGTAATAAAGTAAAACCAGCCTATTTGGTTTATTTAGTGATTACATGATTTTCTAGTAGAGTTACAGTATTAAGATCCAAATTAAGGAAAGATCCATTATCGGGAAAGCTCCAGAGCATTCTGGATAACAGGTTCCTGAATTTGCATTTAGCAATACAAAGCTAACACTTTCTTTTTTGAGGGGGCTCTATGGTTGCTGTTGGGTTTTGGGTTTTATTGTTTTGTTCGTACATGAAGACTGCCTTTAAGCCAAGAAACAAAGCACCCTGCTTAATTTAATTCTGAAAAGCAAAACAAATGATCATTGCATTAAACAAGCAAAAAAATCTTCATTTAAAGGAGAACTAAACACTCCTCCTAAAGAGAGTGCCCATCTAACAGCCCCTATTCATCCCCCCTCCCTGCAAAGTCCACTATCTAAAAAGTCGAATAGAACTGAGTTTATGGGTGCCATCTTTGGATCCACTTCTTCCCTTCAGCTATTTACAGAGAGTTCCAGCGCATGTGCAGTAGACGCGTATAGCAAACAGCCCCAACTGCGCATGCGTGAAAATGGTGTTCCTTTAGCGAACATATTGGAAGATACCAAAGACGGTGCCTGTGAGGTCCACTGCGCTACTCTGCATTTGTGAGATTTTCTGCTAAAGTTTTTTTAAATAGTCTATGTAGGGAGGAAGCGGGGAGGGGGTGAATGGGGGCTATTAGAAGTGGACTCGTTAGGAGGGGGGGTTTAGTTTTCCTTTAAAGCAATGCAGATATCTAAAAGTACAGTTTAGAAAGTTGCCGGTGACCGTGGCTCATCAGACACGGTCACACAGGCTTTCAAAATTTTCTTAAATTTTCTTCATACTGCTATTAATGTTTAACAAATCCACTGATTTCAAATGTTTCAAGATGGTGAGAAAGCCCTGCATCCAACTGATACTCCCACTTTCCATAGAAGGGATAATGCAGACACAAAAGCAGCCTGGGGGAAAACCTGTGACTTCTGAACCTAATATAAAATTTCAAATTCAAGACAAAAATGTAAGTCCTAAAATCATAGCTGTTGACAGAATCTTATAAGTAAACAAAAGTTAACAGGGCTCAGACAAATTAAAAATAAAGCTTTTATTTTATGGATAACGTCCCTTTAATACAGATTAAATTAAATAAGAAGACACAGCTATTAGCATAAAGATATCAAAACACCTCCCCGCAAATACACCTACCATAGCCAGAGGTATAATTTGGGCCCCTACGACCTCTGCCCCTGCCACTGTAAGACCTGCTTCCTCGGACAGATGAAGCAGCACTTTCATCAGTCACATATCCTTTCTCTTTTTCTGTTCCTCTGCTAGAAGGTCTGAAGCCCATACCAATCTGACGAAGTTGCTCATCTATCTGTAGTCTTTCCATACGAAGCTGCTCTACCTCCTGAGAATAGAAAAGAAAATTTCAAGAACATGGTATTCCCATAAATCAGATGTTTGGAAACTGAATGTAACTAAAACTCACCTTTAAATATGCAATGTGGTACTCCAGAAGAACCTGTACATTACCAATGTTCTCTTTGGTTCCAACAAAAACAAATGGAACCATGCCCTATCAAACAAAAACAAACATTAAACCGACTTTACACACAAAGGATGTCAGAAATATACCTTAATCACAATGTTCCAATTAAATTTAGTGTGGCATCAGTTGCTAGACTTTTTTTTTTTTTTTTTTTTAATAAAAAGCACAATATTTTGAGGCAGATAATGGCACTGTCAGGCAGGAATTCTGGAGCAAGCATTCTTCAGTTTGACAGTGCAGCGTGCTGGTCATGAACAAGATGTTCCCAATTAAATCAAATTGAAAATGTGTTCTGGAGAGGCATTTTGACAGCTACGACTCTCCAACAAAGGACTTCAAATAGCAAATAAAGCAGGCCTGGGCCCTAATAGTACATGTATGGGACCGGTTATCCAGAATGTGTGGGGTTTAGTGTTCTCGAGAGAACGGATCTTTCTGTAATTTGGATTGTCGTACCTTAAGGCTACTAGAATATCATTTAAACATTAAATAACTCCAATAGACTGGTTTTGCTTCCAATAAAGGTTAATACTGTTTTATTATCGTAGAGAAAAGGGAAATTATTTTTAAATATTTGGATTATTTGGCTAAAATTGAGTCTATGGCAGATGGCCTTTCCGGAATTCGGAGCTTTCTGGATAACGGGTTTCCGGATAACAGATCCTATACCTGTAGTTGCAAACTTCAAAGCATTTTTGTTTATCTAGAGCAGTGATGTCAACTTATTACATGAAGAGGACCATATATTCTCATCCATTATGTTCTGAGAGTGGAATTAAATTTAACAATGTTGTCATAAAGTGAAGACTATGTAGCCTTTGAACAGACTGGGACCATAATATATTTTGAAGGATATTAGCTGAAAGAGGGAAAATAATCCAATATTTGCATTTAACTTACATCTTCACGAGGTAACTTTGTTTCATTGTCTCCCTCAATTCTGACTCTTACTACTCCAGATTTATCAACGATCTCTTGAATTACTTTTCCATTTTTGCCAATTACTTTTCCTGTTGATAAAATATTGTAATAGTTATTTTTCCTGTTGATAAAATATTGTAAGTTACCCTACCATATTTTGACTCAGTCAGAAATTTTTTTTTTGGGGGGAGGGGGGGCTTTTGGCTCATGTTTTTCACGGAATACAACAAACTTACCTACAAGATTTCTAGGTACTTGAATGAAATCTTCCACAAACTCCAGGTAACTCCTGGCTTTTTTAACGGCTTCTTCACTCTAGAATGAAAAAGGAAAAAAATGCTGCATTTTTTGCTTTACCTTTTTAAATATATCCATACAAGCTGAATTGCACCAATGCAGTTGCCCACAGTAACCAATGAGACCTTTGCTTTTATATTTCAACTGACAGGAATTAACTCAGTACTAACTGATGATTGGTTAATAAGGGCAACTGTATTTTGTGTTATTTAGTATGCGTGTACAAATGGAGCCTTTATATCAGTAAACCCTTTTTAAAATCATTTAAAAAGATGGTCACTGAAGCAATACATGCATTTGTTTCACACCAGTAGCAAAATGTATTTTTGCAAAGACACAGTTTTGCAAAATGACTGTATAGCGTGTACACAGTATGCAAAAGTTAATTTGTGGAAAAAAAAAAAAAGGCAAAATATAAACAAGTCATAACTGCATAAAAATTCCTATGCCTGCTAAGGATGTGTGTGTTATGTTGTCGGTAAGGAAAATTACAGCCTGCCAACACTATAGCACATACATATCTGAATTTAAGACTACTAAGGGAAGCGTGATTAACCAAGCAAACAGGCAGTGAAGGGTTAATATCAGGTAAGCAACAAAACCATAAATTCCCACCATAAAAGCTATAAAGGATGATTCCTAAAACTAAACCAAAACAACAATTTGCATATGCCAATAACCAAAATACAAAACAAAATTGCAGCATACAAATATCATGTAATATTATGGGGCAGATTTATTAAAATGTGAGATTAGAACTCATCACAAAAAAACTCACCCACTTTCTATTCATTCCTATGGGATTTTAGAAGTGTATTTATCAATGGAGTTCATGGTTTGATAAATATACTTCTAAAAATCCCATAGGAATCAATAGAAAGTGAGTTTTCTGTGGCAAGCTCTAATCTCACATTTTGATAAATCTGCCCCTAAGAGTTTGGCACTGGGGATTTAACAAAAAAAAAAATCCAGGCTAAATCCATAACTGAAGCCGGGATTTGCTGCACATCTGCAATTAAAAACAAATACACAAGAAGTCACTGAGCGCATACAAATTTTTGCAGCAAAATCAGGTTTCTGATAAAAAGGGACTTACCTCCCCATAAATTCGAAACGTGCCGCTATCTTCATCTAACTCAATAGCAGTTATACCTGGAACCTTCCTAGCTTGTTGGATATTACTTCCATGGGTCCCTATTGCCAGGCCCATTAAATCTTCCCGAACATCAAATTCTTCATGAAATGCTGAAGCAAGCTGTTTTGTACACTAAATTGAAAGAAAAGTGTTAAATATATTTTTTATAAAAAAGCATGTAAAAACATGTCTACATGTAAATGGATTATGAAATTATAATTTTTTTTTACTAAAGTGGGTACAGAGCCCTATACAAAACAATGACAGAAAAAACACAGACTAAGACAAAGAAATGTAATAATTAGATTTTTAGTCATGGGGTATTTAATTGTATGGTGGAACATTTAATGAAAATGTGGCAAATGTTACAAAGAGCCAGGTACCATGAACTCTATACAAACACTATGTGCACAACTTACTTCTAAATGTTTTGTGGCCTCTTCATTTCTTGACATAAGCATCAGTTTGGTGCGGATACTCCGCAAATGCATGTCGCTCAATATGTTTACTCTCTTTACAGTTGATTCGCTTGCAGACTTAAAACAAAGAATGCATACAGAAAATAAGATTACCTCGGAATATATACCTGTCCATAGAAAGAACTTAACATTTTTTTTAAACAAAATAAAAATATTTCTGTGACAAAATATACATAAATAGAGAATGGTACATGTATATAAATATAGAGTGGTGCTGTAGTATTGCACAGAGTTGCTCAAACCCCAGAGATTTTAGACAGACTGAATACTTTCCACACTGCAACATTTCTCCTCAGAATTATTTAATACATTCCTGACGGTTTGAAAACAAAATTACTAAGGGGTGGTTCACCTTTGTGTTCATTTTTAATATGATGTAGAGTGTGATATTCTGAGACAATTTGCATTTGGTTTTGATTTTTTATTATTTGTGGTTTTTGAGTTTTTTAGCAGCTCTCCAGTTTGCAGTTTCACCAAGCTGGTTGCTGGGGACCAAATTACTAGGGATGCACCGAATCAACTATTTTGGATTCGGCCGAATCCCCGAATCCTTTGCTAAAGATTCGGCCGAATACTGAACCTGAACCCTAATTTGCATATGCAAAGGAACTCTAATTTGTATATGCAAATTAGGGGTGGGAAGGGGAAACCATTTTTTACTTCCTTGTTTTCTGACAAAAAGTCACGCAATTTCCCTCCCCTAATTTGCATATGCAAATATGCATATGCAAATTAGGATTCGCTTCGGCTGGGCAGAAGGATTCGGCCGAATCCTGCTGAAAATCCTGCTGAAAATCCTGCTGAAAAAGACTCCTGGATTCGGTGCATCCCTACAAATTACCCTAGCAACCATACACTGATTTGAATCAGAGACATATATGATATAATAGGAGAGGGGCCGAATAGAAAGATAAGTAATAAAAGAGCATATGTTTTTAGATGGTGTCAACTGACCCCCATTTGAAAGCTGCCAAGACTGAAGAAAAAGGCAAATAGTGAAAAAAACTATAAAAACTAGATAACGAGGACCAATTGAAAAGTTGCTTAGAATTGGTCATTCTATAAAATACTAAGTTAACTTAAAGGTGAACCACCCCATTAATGTAATCAAGATTACATTACATGCCGGAACACTGGATTCAAATTTTGCCATGAGAAAAAAATACAACATCATACACAGCATATTCAATTTATAAAGCTTCTTTTATTGCACCTTCTACAACACAGTTCTTTAACTCATTTGACAAATTTTAGTGCCAGCTAGTTATTACCCAGGGTTATGGCACATGGGCTATTCCATGAATTTTTTGATGGAACCTTTTTCTGCATAGGCAACAAAATACTCTAACTATTCATTTCAATGGTATTCACCTGTACCTCTCAGACAATTATCACTTGAAATGTTAATGCTTTTTAGGACTCTTAGACATGGGTGTTTGCTTAAGCTTTTTTCAAAAAACACATGTATTGCGTTTAAACATATTTTTTGGATGCGGCTACGTGTTTTGTTTTTTTTTTACCAAAAACACAACAATTATATTCAATTGATAGCTGAAAGTGCGTTGAACGCAAGAAAATGCAACATGCTGGGGCCGATTCACGAATTTCGGGTGAAGGGTTCGAATATTAAAAAATTCGAATTTCGAACTATTTTTTGGGTACTTCGACCATCAATTGGTTAAATTCGATCGAATTCGAACGATTAGAATTAAAAATCGATCGACTAATCGAACATTCGATAGTTGAAGTACTGTCCCTTTAAGAAAAACTTCGACCCCCTACTTCGGCAGCTAAAAGCTACCGAAGTCAATGTTAGTCTATGGGGAAGGTCCCCATAGGCTTGCCTGTGATTTTTTGATCGAAGGATTTTCGTTCGACCGTTGGATTAAAATCCTTCGAATCGTTCGATTCGAAGGATTTAATCGTTCGATCGAACGAAAAATCCTTTGAACGATCGATCGCAGGATTTGCGCAAAATCGTTCGACTTCGATATTCGAAGTCGTACGATTTTAGTTCCCAGTCGAATATCGAGGGTTAATTAACCCTCGATATTCGACCCTTTGTGAATCGGCCCCGCTGTGTCTAAACAAACACACTCAAAAGCAAACTGAGTAAAACGCAACTCAGAATGCTCATGAGTACATCCTGGCAGAACATAATGAAATTAGCGTATGCAGTTTTTCACGCTCAATTCTGTGTTTTAACACGTGACAAACGCATAAACCATGCAGGAAAAAACTCCCTTGTGTAAGAGCCCTAATTGATAATCACTTGAATTGTAAGCACACCAACAGAGATTATCATGGTAGCTAACAGGAGGCAGTTATAAGCATTTTATCACCTTCTTTGATGGCAATATGCACAAATTCGCCCCTGCCCTTGGGTGGTAGTGGTTTTGCCCACACACAAATCAAGCCAGCATCTACTTTGTGACCTACTTATGTAGGTCACAAAGTCTTATGTACAAGTTAAGTTTGTGCTGACCCGTGACCCTATTGCTTAAGTGAGTTTGTTATTATTCAAAACTATTAAACATGCTTTTTCCATCACTATCCAGTGCCCATACTTTAATATTTAAAAGAACCAACTCTGAGAATGTACCAGCTTTATAAAATCCATTAAGGCAGATATTTCTCCATGTTGTTCTGGTAACACACACCTTGTATCTCAAGACCAGCCCCCCCCCCCACCCAATATTAAAAAAAGTGTTCTACAATGGCCCAGTGAAAGAGCAGATTAAAGGGAATCTGTCGTCATTTTAAACTTTTTTTTTTTTTTGCATTTTTATAAAAAACACATCCATAAACACTGTCTGGCAAATAAAATGTTAATCCACAAATCCATGCATAAGTTATTTTAGTTTGTATTTTGTCATGGGGGTTTCCATTTCCGCTCATTACACATTCATCCTGTGCTGCTCTAACAGCAGGTACAGCATTACCTGTGTGCTTGGAGGCAGCCACTCTGTAATGAAAAGCCAGGTCGCACTACCACATGAGAATCTAGCTGTACACTCCCCCTCTCCTCTCTGCCCATGCGTGTGATGTTTGGAGGAGAGAGGTCACATGGTTTGCAGGGAAGCAATTACTTTCACTTTCCTACGTCCTGCTCTACAGCTGCCCCTCCTCCCACAGACACTATCAAAGCTCCTGCTGTTCTGTAAGTTTGTTCTCTGCTTTCCTTTGGAGGGGGGAACTTTCTCTCCTTGCTGCCTTCCTAGTTTGTTTTACTGGTTACTAGATGTGGTAAAGGAGCTTTGAGTTCCCTCTGCTATCCACCTCACACACACCTTGCTCCTTTCCTGCCTGCAATACTTCATTTTACATTAACTACTTACTGCCTCCTTTTCATGGGCTATTTTAACCCTTCCTAGACTTTCTATTAAATTTTCCTGGTTTTCAAGTATGTCCTCCATATTTTATCCTTTTTTTCTATTCCCTGTCATCAGTCCTGGGAGTTTACTCCTGTGTTTCTGCCATTCATTTTTGTGTAAAAAATTTAATAAACTATCTATATAAAATATTTTTTCCAGTGTCCAAAATGAAGTGTGTGTGTGTGTGTGTGTGTGTGTGTGTGTGTGTGTATATATATATATATATATATATATATATATATATATATATTTTTTTTTTTTTTAAAAAACATAAGTGGGGGCAGTGATCACAGGACTATCTTATTTCAGTCCTTCTGAAGTGGTGTCAGTGGGAGCTTATCTTGATTCCTGCCTATTGTTCAATTGACAGGCTCAGCAGACAAGACTCTATTTACATTACAGCAGCTTGTAGGAGGGAGGGGTAATGACATCACTCCAACTTGCAGTGTAGCAGTAAAATGTGAGTGAAGTTTATCAGAGCACAAGTCACATGACCTGAGGGCAGCTGGGAAATCTCAAAATGTCTAAATGTATATCTAAATTTTAAAATTAGATATAAAAAAATCCATTTCTTGTTTTGAAAAACGGATTTCAATGCAGGATTCTGCTTTAGTAGCACTATTAACTGATACATTTTGTAAAAAAACATGTTTTTCCACGACAGTATCCCTTTAAGATCTAATTAAAAATCTGTGGCACAATTTGAAGTTTGAGATATATAATGGTCATCAAAATTGGTGTTCGAATGGGCTAAAAACAATATGCCAAGTGGGTACATATGTACCCAAAGGCTTTAATAGTGTGTTATTGCTGCAAACGTCATTCTAAATGCCATTTGTTATGCTTCTCTCAATCCAAATAGAACCACTTAAGACATCACATGAAGCAAGTGAAATAGCAGTATTAACATTATTATCTGCCTTGATAAAATACAGCATATACGGCACATTTGGTTTTTTCTTTTTTGCACAGAAGAAATCTCAGATGACTACATTCTCTATCAAACTGTAGAAATTTAACAGTGTAAAACATATCACTACCTTACCAGTATTATCAGCTGATTTGTTTCTGCATGAAAATAAACTCGGCAGGCTCCTACAGCTTTCTTGAATTCCTTATGCACGTTTTCATTAGAACACCTGGTACAGGTAAATGGCAGTTATCACCGGAAATGAATGTGTTAAAGTTATCAGGACAGTATTCAATATTGCTTTTACGTAGGTACAGTAAATGAATATTTCCCTCTAATTCTTGAGCAATTTCTGAGAAGCAGTATGAAATGTATACACAGTGCAGGGCACTACCAAAAACATATACAAAAGGCAACACTGAGTAAAGCGGTGTTTCTCCTAGCTAATATTGTGAAATGCATTAAAGGATAAGCGATTAACATTTACTCAGCATATTCCATGTTACATGGATAATGGGCTCATGTGACTTGTATCGTGTTATTTCAAATAACATGACCTTTCAATATTTTACTTTTCCTAAACATTTTAGACGGGACAAGGCTTCCAGTAAGGCATGCACACTTTCGTATTTATCAGATTTTCTTCTCATTCGTTATTTATTCTTAATCAGATTCCTAATAAAATACTCATAGAAAAAACACTTCGATTTCTGCACATTTGTGAAAAATCTAACAGTAGAATAAACTCTACTCACGATTCTCTTAAATCTTCAGGGACATCTACTGTACATTTGAAGAAAGAGTTCTGTGTTACACTTTTATTCTGGTTTACAGGTCGCAGCCGTTCAAATGTTACAATTTCATTGTAGGTAGCGTCACAAGCAGCATATTCAATAACATAGAACTAGAAAATAAACAGCAAAGTAAACAAATAAAACCAACACAGGAATTTGTTCATATTTGATAAAAATTTAAAAAACCAGGAACAAACAGCTGCCAAGACTATAGTAACAAGTTAATGTATACTTGCCACCCATATCACCCATGAGAGACAACTACTTCTAAAGTTTTGTAACCAAGCGCATTTTGGTATGTACAGTATATCACATAGCTGTTAAGAATTTTAGTCCATTCTTCTTCACATTAGTAGGGTTCATGTATGAACATTAGTAGGGTTCATGTATGAACTGCTCATTTTAGGTCTGGATGCAGCATTTTGACTGGGTTAAAGTCACGACTTTCACTAGGACAACCCAAAAAGTTAATTGAGCCTCACACTTACTTTTGTGTTCTGTTTCAACCTTCCCACAGAGACTAAACTTAAGAATTTTTGGTAAAGTGCAGAATTTATGGTTTAATTAAAGGGATACTGTCATGGGAAAAACATTTTTTTTCAAAATGAATCAGTTAATAATGCTGCTCCAGCAGTATTTTGCAGTGAAATCCATTTATCAAAAGAGCAAACTGATTTTTTAATATTCAATTTTGAAATCTGACATGGGTCTAGACATATTGCCAATTTCCCAGCTGCACCAAGTCATGTGACTTGTGCTATGATAAACTTCAATCACTCTTTACTGCTGTACTGCAAGTTGGAGTGATATCACCCCCTCCCTTTTCCCCCTCCAGCAGCAGCCAAACAAAAGAACAATGGGAAGGTAACCAGATAGCAGCTCCCTAACACAAGATAGCTGCCTGGTAGATCTAAGAACAACATATAGTAAAAACCATGTCTCACTGAGACACATTCAGTTACATTGAAAAGGAAAAACAGCAGCCTGCCATTTCTCTCCTAAAGTGCAGGCACAAGTCACATGACCAGGGGCAGCTGGGAAATTGACAAAATGTCTAGCCCCATGTCAGATTTCAAAATTGAATATAAAAAAATCTGTTTGCTCTTTTGAGAAATGGATTTCAGTGCAGAATTCTGCTGGAGTAGCACTATTAACTGATGCGTTTTGAAAAAAACATGTTTTCCCATGACAGTATCCCTTTAATAATGGCAAGTTATCCAGGTCTGAAATAAGCAAGGCATGCCCACACTATTACACTACAAGCACATGTTGGTCTAATGTTCTGTTAAAAACTGTACTTTCCTTTATGCCAGACATAATGAGCCTGCACTGTCCAAAAAGTTCCATGTTTGAACCTGATGTTATGCTTAGGGCTCTTATAACCAAGTGTTATTACCTGTGTTCCCCTGTGGGGAAACATATTTTCCACTGGCATGGAATACAGGAAGAAAGAGCAGTTTCTTTTCAATTACTTTGTACTCACTGTGGCACAGACAAGTGCAGAATTCAGGTACAACAAAACTTGATATTCTTCTTTATTGCACTTTAGAGGAATACTGTGCTCTTAGGGAATATTAAGTGCAGTCTTAAATCTCTAACATCATATGACCAGATTTGCACAACCACTGGGAATGCTATGCTTAAAAGTAGGGATGCACCAAATACAGGATTCGGCCGAATCCTTCTGCCCGGCCTAACCAAATCTGAATCCTAATGTGCATATGCAAATTAGGGGCAGGGAGGGAAATTGCTTGACTTTTTGTCACAAAATAAGGAAGCAAAAAATGTTTTCCCCCTTCGATGGTAGTGGATTTGGTGCATCCCTACTTAAAAGAGAAGAAAAGCTACCAAAGCAGTTTACTGCCAATAGACTAGACACATTAGTGCATGCTATAACACTATTTATTCTGCAGAATGCTTTACCATACTGGAGTAAACAGCTCTAAAATCTTTTTCCGTTTGTTTAGGATAGCAGCTGCCATATTAGCTTTGTGTGACATCACTTCATGCCTGAGTCTCTCCCTGCTCACTCATAGCTCTGGGTTCAGGTTACAGCAGGGAGGGGGGAAAAGAGGGAGAGATGAGCAAACTGAGAATGCTCAAGCCCTAGCCCATGTATACACAGAATGAAAGAAATGCTGTCTCTTGTGACAGAGGACTCAGCAACATTACTGTGAGGGTTTACTGGTGTATTTACTGTATATAGAGCATTCTGATAAAGCTTACTTAGTTTTAGCCTTTCCTTCTACTTTAGGGTCTGGCCACACAAGCAGATTTGGGGACATTAGTCGCCCCAGCGACAAATCTCTTCTTCAGGACAGAAATCTCCCTGAACTGCCTTCCCCCTTCCAGCTAAAATGAAATTCGCCTGCGGCAATGCACACGCGGTGCTTCATTTTCCGAAGTCACCCGAAGTTGCCTCACGAGGAAACTTCGGAAAACGAAGCACCGCGTGTGAATTGTTGCAGTCGATTTTCATTTTAGCCGGGCGAGGGCAGGCAACTTGGGGAGATTGTCGCCCCAAAGAAGAGGAGTTGTCGCTGGGGCAACTAATCTCCCCGAATCTGCTCGTGTGGCCAGACCATTAATGGATAAGCCTTATCAGAACACTTTAAAAATCAGTTCGAATTGCCTCTTTAGGCTTCCGTAACTATTCGCAAATGCTGACAAACTTTAATCTGGAAATAATGCAAAAATGAGTAACATTTACCTCTCCTTTCATCATTCGTACTTTTGCCAACCACCATCCACAAGGTTCTTGGTCATTGGCTCGGGAGTACACCTGGGTTAAAGAAAACAAAATGTCTTACATCCAGGAATAAGTTATTTTTTCAGCTTGATGGGGGGGGGGGGGGGGGGGGCGATCGCCACAAACATGAAGATAATCAGAAAACATCACAAAGGAGCAACTAAAGGAGAATCTGTTCCCACAATATTGTGTGGTGGACCAAACATATGATACAAAGGAACAATACAAATTATGGAGTACCCAGAGAATTTTTGAATGCACACACACAATTTGGTATTGGCTCAGACTCAATCACCACGGGCACACCGATTTTAAAAAAAAGTATGTAAAGGGGTTTGGTTCATCATCCCTGGTCACTTGCCAATCACATATTTTCTACCATCTTCTAAACTTACCTCAACCTCATCTCCTTCAGTAATTTCCTTTTTAATATCAGGGAGAGGAGGCATCCGGACCTCATTGAAAGGCACCTGACGCTCTGGTTGCCAACTAATGATTGAAGAAACAAAATTACATGTAAATTCTTATATGTATAACAAATTAAAAGTTTTATTACTACACTCTCAATGAACAAGTACCGGTAAGGGATCTATCACCCAGACTGCTAAAGACGCAAGGGTTTCCAGATACGGAATATTTTTATACTTTTGGATCACCATACCTAAATGCATAAAAAATTAGTTGAACATTAAATAGACCCAATAGGACTGGTTGCAATCAATATGGATTAACAATATTTTAGCTGGGATTAAATACAAGGTACTGTGGTATTATAATTTAAAAAAAAAATTGTAATTACGTATTGAAAGGGGTTGTTTGCCTTTAACTTAACTTTTACTATGATGTAGAGAGTGATATTCTAAAACAATATACAATTGGATTTAAAGGAACAGTAACACCAAAAAATTAAAGTGTTTTAAAGTACGGTAATAAAAATATCATGTACTGTTGCCCTGCACTGGTAAAACTGATCTGTTTGCTTCAGAAACACTACTATAGTTCATATAAACAAGCTGCTGTGGAGCAATGGAGGAAATTGAAAAATGGCTATATGGCACAGGTTTACTAATCGATAACAGATAACATCATTAGACAGACAGAGCTTATTTGCTATCTGCTGTGTAACCTGAGCCTTTTCTCCTTTGAATGGCTGCCCCCATTGCTACACAGCAGCATATTTATATAAACAATAGTAGTGTTTCTAAAGCAAACACAGCAGTTTTACCAGTGCAGGGCAACAGTGCATTATATTTTCATTACTTTAAAACACTTATTTTTTGATGTTACTGTTCCTTTAATTTTTTATTATTTATGGATTTGAGTTATTTAGCAGGTCTCCAGTTGCAGTTTCAGCAATCTGGTTGCTAGGGTCCATAATACCCTAGCAACCACACATCGATTTGAAGAGACTGGAATATACTTAGGGGAGGGTCTGAATAGAAAGCTCAGTAATAAAAGGTAGCAATATCAATACATTTGTAGCCTAACAGAGCATTTGTTACTTAGATGGGGGTCAGTGACCACCATTTGAAAGCTGGAAAGAGTCAAAAGAAGGTGGCAAATAATGCAAAAACTATAAAAATTAATATAGACCAATTGAAAAGTTGCTTAAAATAAACTATCCCTATAAATATAGAGTCTCAGATGGTCTTTTTTGGATACAGATAAACTATCCCATACCCAGAAGTGCAGTTACTCAAAAACTCTGTTGCAAGTCATTTTGACTTTATCTGACCTTTGACAATGTGAGCACCAGATTCTACTATACTTACTTGTTTTCAAAAACAACGGTGAGGGAATCTTCATGTACATCCTTGATAAATCCCTGAAGATAAATAAACAGAGAAAAATTTACTTGACATACCACAGAGACTTAAAGGAAGCTTATAGTTTGTAATTTAATTACCAAAATGCAGTACTGGCATTTAATATAAACCAGTAAATGGCATGCCGTATCATTCCCCACTGCACCTACTTTTTAAACAGGTAGTATATCCCCTTTCTGCCTAATGTTTTAAAAGCAAGCTTTTTATTAAAAGAATACACAGAATGCTTTCTTTAATCGCAAATTCTATTTACTGTATTCTGCTTATATTGGGGGAAAATGTATAAAGATGCATACAGCTCCTTTAATTACAGAAAGTGACATGTTTTTCACAAACTCTCCGCTGCAGGTCAAACAAGAACTCCAATCTTTGTAGGAGGGACAGTGGTACTTATGTGTACTGAGCAGCAGCAGCAGCAAATGGGTCAGTGTTCTCTGATGTGACAAATAAGTGACTCATTTACTACTAGCTGGTCACTTGTTTCCTGACTTGAGATCCCCTTTATTAGAAATAGCGTAAAAATGTGTTTCACAAAGATATACAATTTTATCCTTCGGTTAATATCACACACTGAGTTTTGCAGCTGTCTTCAGGCAGTCAAAACATTTCTGACCACCTGTCACTGCCACTCATATTAAACTATGGGCAGGGCAGGGCAGCACACATGTAACAGGAAGAACTTGGTAGACTGAGCAGAGGTTCACCTGTCACTGCTTTATGTGCACTGCATTTCCTATAGATTACTACTAAGTGATAAAGCAATATTTTCACAGTCCCAGATTTCGGCTGCAGCAACCAAATTTACTTGCAAATCAACATTATCTTATATATGAGTGCAGATAACATGCCTTTAACAAAAAAAAAATAATCTCTGCATATTTGCATTTGTACATATGACTGAACTACCATACTGCTCATCTCAGTTTAGGTATACTGTCCTAAATCAATCTCTCTTCCCTAGTATGGCACACAAGATGTATTTCTAGCATTTTTCAGTGTCTAAAACAGTGACAAAATACCTAAAGTCACCTAAAACTGTAAGAATTTAAAGACTATACCCAAAATGAATACTTAAGCAACAGATAGTTTATATCATATTAAGTTTATATCATATTAAATAAGTAGCATAGTAAAGAACCTTACCAAACTGGAATATATAATGAAAGTAAATATTGCCCTTTTACATCTCTTGCCTTGAATCCCCATTTTGTGATTTTGTGTGCTGCCTCAGAGATCACCTGACTAGAAATACTACAACTGTAACAGGAAGAAGTGAGGAAGCAAAAGGCAGAACTCTGTCTGTTAATTGGCTCATGTGACCTTACATGTGGTTTGTATGTGTGCACAGTGAATCGTATGATCCCAGGGGGCGGCCCTTATTTTTTAAAATGGCAATTTACTATTTAGGATTACCCAATGGCACATACTACTAGAAAAGTATATTATTATGAAAACAGGAAGTCTGATAAAGAAGTCCATTTATACACAATAGAAGGAAAGAAATACCGTGTTTCTTTTGATAGAGGACTCAGAGCGGCATTACTTTGAGGGTTTACTGGTGTATTTTTATAGACCTTTCTGATAAAGCTCATTTAATTTTAGCCTTTCCTTCTCCTTTAAGCAAAGCAAAGAACCTAACCTGGTTAGGGTGCGACCGGCTAAAAGGAACCAAAAACCCCTTCACATGCAATACGTGCAATGCAATGCCTCCTCTAAACAGAAGATTGCAAAAGTGAATATGGGCAATACATTTGCATGGTTTCAGTTAAGTTAGCATTAGCGTGGACATGTCTACTTAGCATCATGTGAAGCTGTGTGAAGGGGTCATTCTATGTGTGCCTGCAAGGGAATGCTTATGGGAATTTAACACCGTGTTCTTGTGAGAAAACAATGTAGTTTCAAAGCTAAGAATTTTCTGAAGTACCCAAATTGATAGTTGGCCATGTCAATAACATGACAGCATAACTTAATTAGGTGGGTCGGAGGCAGGGTGATTAAGGCATTATCATTCAATACTTTATATAATGTCACTACGTGCCAGTACATGTAGACAATCATTTCACTAATCATATGCCCAAATATTACTGCTATGGCTACATGGTTCCTGGTTGCACTGTGCTGGGGGGGGGGGGGCATATTATTATTATTAATTTAATGATGGAGGTGGAGGCCCGGTGTAAATTTGAAAATGGGCCGCAATTGCCCCGTGGGCCTGACTTTGGACATACCTGATCTAGATAAACAATAGATCAGGTCATAACCGTTTGCTTTCGCATAGGATCAAAAGTAAAGTAAATGAACAGTTATGTCCCATGTGGCCCCCTTAAAGTTGCTGACTAAGTTAGAGAGCTGAAAAGCAGGAAGTTTGTGTTCTGTTCGACATCCAGTCACTCCAGCCTTTATACATTACATTTTTGGATAACCAACTATATTCCATACATTTTTTTCACCTCACACAGACTATTTACACTTTTTCTATTTTTAAACTGAACTGTTTCTTTAAAGGGGACCAGTCACCAAAAATAATTATTCAAAATCCTATTTTATCACATAAATCAAGCAAAATGAACTTTAAATTATTTGAATAATAATTGTTTCCTTCAGTCCCGGAATTCATAATTATAGCAAGCAGGCAGGAATCATTTTGTGGACACTGTTATTAAGGCAAGCCTTGCATCACCTCCGAATCTTGTTTGTGCACCAGCATGGGGGACTCAATGTCCATCCCCATGCCCTGGGCAAACAATTAAATGTTAAAGAGAACTGGGGGAATGTGTGGAGAGCAGTGACATCTAGGAAGTGCTGAATGGAAAGTGAAAGTAATTGTCTGCAACGCCTCTATGCCTCTAAAAATAGGAGTGGAAGACAATATTTGATTGACAGCTGATCTTTTTAAATGAGCTTACAACAGCTATGAATGCTTTAATAAAAAATAGAAATTGGATTTCATGTTTAATTTGAAAATGACTTACAGATTTGTGTGTCTGGGTGACAGGTCCACCAGCGCTACCCAATGGAAAACAGCAGCAGACAAAACAAGTTTGGGCCTGATTCCTGTTGTGTTCACAGGTTCAGATTCTCACTATTTGTTTGCACAGTTCATTATAAATTAAAACATTTAAATAAAAGAACTTTACCAGAGAAACACTGAATGCAAAAATAAAGATTAAGCACTTTTCCACTCTAACAAACCTTTGCCTAAAATGTGGTGCGAAAAAATGGTCCAAAAGTTTGACCACAAAATTGCTCAGCTAGAGGAAGACATATGAAGTCATTTTAAAAACATGCCTTTCCCACCATCATCTAGGCCTGTAAATGGATGTGGCTATACAAGCTTACATTTGTTTGTTTAAACCGAAAGAAACTATCACTAGGAAACAAGCGTTCTTTTCAAAATACTCAGTATGAGCCTGCAGTTTAAAAAACATTTAAAGACATTTCAAATTTAGTTGTAAAACAAGGTAAAATCAGATTTTTATAAACTTGTTAATGGTTTCCACAAAACAAACCCAATAATTCTGAAAAAGTTTGTACTTTTTTCCCCTGGTACAACATTTGATTAGGCCCATATAAAATATGGCATAGATAAAATAGCAGTTACATATCATCAAGTTAAAGTTCCAAGAATGTCTAAAAGCAGTAACTAAGCATTCAGCCTTAAATTTCATCTTGAATGGTCTCACGCAAGAAACCTCATTTACTACACTGGCCAACTGGGAGCAGGAGGGGTTAGGCAGCCCCATACATTGGGAATACTGAATTGGAACAGGCCCAAAATCCCAAAGGGTAAAAGGGTGGTTCACCTTTATAAAAAAAAGATCAACTGAGTCATGGGCACGTCAAGTGTTTTTTTACATGTTTTATATACAATAAATGGTTTGCGAGGTAATCTACTCACAAAATCACTTTGATGCACATTAGCTTCTATTCAACAACCATTCTGAGGACAGGGATCACAGACACCATCAGAGTGTCCTCCCGCTGTAGCTTGGAGCTTTATATGTCACTAATAGAGTGGGTACCACTGCTTCAAGCTCTATTTTGCATATTCCCATTAGACTAATCCTATCACATGGAATCTTTATGTTTTTCACAGTAGCAGGTTGTGCACAGCTAATAAATTATATAAAATTAAAGATTATTCAGAATCAGAACGTTAAAATGCTGCAGTACTCGTTTAAAATAATGTAGTGGTAGACAATTAAACAATGTGATATTACTTTTAATTGTGGAATCCTCAGGGATGTGCTTTTGCTGCACGAAAGGTCTCTCTATAACAAAGTAAGCATTGGCTAAACAGTTAAAGGCAATGCAGGCCCAAGAACTGTATACCTAGGTTTAATTTAGCCAATTGCTACCAAGCAGGGACAGAGAAAGCACATCCAATAGAATACGATTAAGGCAAAGAATAAAGGGGTGAAATTGCAATGCTGAGGGTGCGTAGTGTAACTGAGTTTGAGAACACATATACTAAGTTCGCTGCAGAGAAGGGAACGATGGGAAGATGTGTTATATCTGGAATTAATCAACCAACAACTTTTTTTAAAAAATAAATAGTGAGAGAGTGATGATGACATTTTATTCTTACTAAGTAGCTTAATATATATTATATATAAATATATCAATATTTCATAGACCAGCACTCCCTTTGATGTGAAATAAACACTCTTTTATTGCATCTTTTCTCCAACGTTTCGGTCCCTTTTGGGACCTTTTTCAAAGATGATACCGTCCTTGAAAAAATCATCCTTGAAAAAGGTCCCAAAAGGGACCGAAACGTTGGAGAAAAGATGCAATAAAAGATTGTTTATTTCACAT